>CM044434.1:150965713-150975990 GCA_024363595.1 Xenopus borealis
AAGTGGGATAAATGAGATGGATGAGTTAAGTCGCGACGCATTAAACTCACCATCCAGAGTGACTGCATCTGTAGTTGCATAGTTGCATAGTTACATAGTTGCATAGTTGCATAGTTGCATAGTTACATAGTTACATAGTTACATAGTTACATAGTTAAATTTGGTTGAAAAAAGACAAAGTTCATCAAGTTCAACCCCTCCAAATTAAAACCCAACACACACAAACCATATATGCCCATATCTTTACTAACCGTAGAGTTTAGTATCACAACAGCCTTTGATATTATGTCTGTCCAAAAAATCATCCAAGTCCCTCTTAAAAGCATTAACAGAATTGAATTCTTCATCATAACCTGTTTTTATACTTTGGGGGGGAAACAGCAGAAATGCCAGGAATGCAAACTTTCATGTTTATGCACCTTACTAAATGTGGCTTATACTCACACACACACACAGGGGCAGATTTACTATTGGTCGGATTCGAGGGTGAATTTACCCTCAAATTCGACCAATCGAATTGTGGTCGAAATGAAAAATCGGAATCAAAGGATTTTACCGCAATTCAAACGAATCGAATAGAAATAATTCGACCGGTCGATAAAACCGTCCGAATCGAACGACTTTAACCATTTGATCGAATGTTTTGATTCGATCAAAAATAGCTAAATCCAATGCGGTAGGTTGAATCTGGCGAACTAGGCCGTCGAAGAAAAATTTAAAGGGCAACTTATTCGACTGTCGAATATTCACATAGATTTTTTATTCGAATTATTCAATTCGATCGGATTTTCAAAATTGGATGGTCGAAGCGGTCTTCAAAAACATTCCAAAATTCAAATCTTTTTGAAAATTCAAAATCCTTCATGTGAGTTTGATAAATCTGCCCCCACAGTGTGTCAAAGTGTAAAAATTCGCGAATTTTTCGGCGAAGCGAAACGCATGAGATTCGCCCATCACTATGGAAGAGAGAATAAAGCAGAGGAAGCATGAAGGGCTTCAGTATTAAATACATTTATATTCGGGCAAACAAATTCAGGACTATCACACCTACCTACAGTATAAGTCTGTCCCTGCTTGCAATACAAATGATGCTTATGTGTTGTTTCTCCTTTTGACCCTAACAGTTTTTTTTGTAAACAAAATGCTGTATATATGCCATTGCTTCTTTGTAATCAGCTTTGAAGAAGGAACCGCAATGTTCTGAAAGCTTGCTGTGATTCTCACCTTAGTTAGCCAATAAAGGTATCAATCACCTTCACAGCACTTTTGTTCTGCATCATATCGAAAGTTCTACCCCATGACTATCACACTGCGTGACTGAGGGATAGAACTGAAAAAAATTCTTTTGGGTAGACTTGTGGTAGGAAATCCAGAGGCACGTCATTGCTTGAACTGGTGAGTATTTGGAGGTGGCAATTTAAAGGAACAGTAATGGCTTCTCCCATGGCTACACAGCAGCTTGTTTAATAAACTATAGTAGTACTTATATGTTATCTACTGTGCATCCTGTGCTTGAATGGCTGCCCCCATGGCTACACAGCAGCTTGTTTATATAAACTATAGTAGTACTTATCCGTTATCTACTATGTATCCTGTGCTTGAATGGCTGCCCCCATGGCTACACAGCAGCTTGTTTATATAAACCAGTGATCCCTAACCAGTAGCTCGTGAGCAACATGTTGCTCTCCAACCCCTTGGATGTTGCTCCCAGTGGCCTCAAAGCAGGTGATTATTATTGAATTTCAGGCAATTTGCAGGCAAGTTTGGTTGCATAAAAACCAGGTGTAATGTCAAACAGCCTCAATGTAGGATGACAATCCACATAGGGGCTGCTAAATGGCCAATCACAGCCCTGATATGGAACCCCAAGAACATTTTTAATGCTTGTGTTGCTCATCAACTCCTTTTACTTCAGAATGTTGCTCATGGCTTCGAAAGGTTGGGGATCCCTGATATAAACTATAGTAGTACTTATCTGTTATCTACTGTGTATCCTGTGCTTGAATGGCTGCCCCCATGGCTACACAGCAGCTTGTTTATATAAACTATAGTAGTACTTATCTGTTATCTACTGTGTATCCTGTGCTTGAATGGCTGCCCCCATGACTACACAGCAGCTTGTTTATATAAACTATAGTAGTACTTATCTGTTATCTACTGTGTATCCTGTGCTTGAATGGCTGCCCCCATGACTACACAGCAGCGTGTTTATGTAAACTAAAGTATAGTTTTTGAAGCAAACACAGAACAACAGGACATTATATTTTAATTACTCTAAAACACTTTAATTTTTTTGGTGTTACTGTTTCTTTAACCACCCCTCAGGGCACAGTTGAGAGGAGCAGCAGGAAAATAAATAGATTTCATATGATAGTGTGCAGGTTATGAGTGATTAGACTGGGGTTAAAAATTGAGTAGAATGTCTCTCTTGTGTAAATGTAATTTATAAAGGAATCATAAGCAATTGGTTCAGGGAATTATGTGATTACTTGTTGGGCTTAGTAAGGAATTTTTCACCTGGGAAGCTTTTACCTGGCATCTCATTGGCTGGGAGTTTGTTAGCAATTCACTGGATAAGTATGTAAAAGGCTCATAACAAGGTCTAGAGCTTACACAGCTTTGTATGTTGAGTGTCTGCTGATGTTGGGATGGGCAACTGTTATCCAGAATATTCAGCACCTGGGGTTCTCCACATAACTTATCTTTCTGTAATTTGGATTGTCAAAGTGGACCCGTCACCCAGACACAAAAATCTGTATAATAAAAGTCCTTTTCAAATTAAACATGAAATCCAATTTAATTTTTTTATTAAAGCATTCATAGCTGTTTTAAGCTCATTTAAAAATCTCAGCTGTCAATCAAATATTGTCTGCCACTCCTCTATGCCTTAGGCATAGAGGCGGGGCAGATAATTACTTTCACTTTCCATTCAGCACTTCCTAGATGTCACTGCTCCCCACACATTCCTCCAGTTCTTTTAACCATTTAATTGTGTAGCCAGGACATGGGGATTGACGTTGGGTCCCCCATTCTGGTGCACAAACAAGATTCAGAGATGATGCAAGGCTTGCCTTAATAACAGTGTCCACAAAATGGCTCCTGCCTGCTTGCTAGAATTATGAATTCCCAGACTGAAGGAAACAAGATCCAAACAATGTATAAAGTGTAATTACTGTTCATTTTGCTTGACTAATGTGATAAAATAGGATTTTGAATATTTTTTTGGGGTGACAGGTCCACTTTAAGTCTTCTAGAAAATCCTTTAAGCATTAAATAAACCCAATCGACTGGTTTTGTTTCCAATAAGGATTCATATCTTAGTTTGGATCAAGTACAAGCTACTGTTTTATTACTGAGAAAAAAGAAATCATTTAAAAAAATTAGCATTATTTGGATTAAAGTTAAGAGAGCCGCATCAGTTAATAGTGCTACTCCAGTAGACTTCTGCACTGAAATCCATTTCTCAAATGAGCAAACAGATTTTTTTATATTCAGTTTTGAAATCTGACATGGGGCTAGACATTTTGTCAATTTCCCAGCTGCCCACGGTCATGTGACTTGTGCCAGCACTTTAGGAGGAAACTGCTTTCTGGCAGGCTGTTGTTTTTCCTTCTCAATGTAAGTGAATAGAACACAGTGGGACATGGGATTTTACTATTGAGTGCTGTTCTTGGATCTACCAGGCAGCTGGTATCTTGTGTTAGGGAGCTGTTATCTGGTTACACATTGTTCTGTTGTTAGGCTGCTGGGGGGGATGGAGAGGGGTAATATCACTCCAACTTGCAGTACAGCAGTAAAAAGTGACTGAAGTTTATCAGAGAAAAAGTTACATGACTGAGGGCAGCTGCGAAATTGACAAAATGTCTAGCCCCATGTCAGATTTCAAAATGAAATTAAAAAAAATCTGTTTGCTCTTTTGAGAAATGGATTTCAGTGCAGAATTCTGCGGCAGCAGCACTATTAACTGATGCGTTTTGAAAAAAAACCTGTTTTCCCATGACAGTATCTCTTTAAATGTGAGATGGCCTTTCTGTAAGATAATTATCTTTTTTTTTGGCTTGTAAAGATTGACATCATAAAGCAGGAGAAGCCTAATTTTGGATGTGACTAGGGTTGCCACCTGGCCGGTATTTTACCGGCTTGGCCGGTATTTTTGATGGCTGATAGTAATAGGAAAAAAGATAAATATATAGGAAGGCCGGTATTTTTTTCAAGAAAAGGTGGCAACCCTAGATGTGACAAAAGTGCAAGCTAGTAATCTGGATCTATAGGTGAATGGCAACATTATCCCTCTCCATATTGTCCATTTTTATGAAAATCCTTAGAGGTGTAACTAGAGACCCAAGGGCCCAGTGCAAATATTTGGTTTCACCCTCCAAACCCTTGTCCAGAGTAACTATCAGAGGGCTACAGGAGGTACTACTGTATATATCAGGGGCCCCAAGATTGCATGGAAGTGGACAAGGTTTAGAGTTGATTTTGGGCAGAGGGTTGGCTAACTGGGGAATATGAGACATGGCTTTATATGAAAAGGCTTTTTTTTTCATTGAGACATCAACATCAATCCAAAACTTATGTTCCTTGTGATAAAAGATAATTTTTGCTAAAAGGCATGGGCAAGCGCTGTACTAATGTCCATGATGTGTCTCATCTGAATTAAATGAATACCAAAAAGCACAGCAGTTTAGCATTGGCTGTTAATAAAGGGCTAGTAAGCTCGAAACATGAGGTGTTTGTCATAAAGGCACCGTTTTGCAGCAGTAAGTATTTTGCGCTCCTTTGTATCCGCACCTATACATTACAACGCTGTTCGCCGCACTTCGCCAGCCGAATTTTCGCCAGCGCTACGCAAATTCACTAATGTGCAAAGTTACGCTCAGGTCGGCGAACGGTAGTGTAGTTGCACTAGTGTTACTTCGCCAGGCAAAGCGCATTTTCGCTAGCGATGCCTAATTTGCATACGGCGCGAATTTCAAAGTATAATAGAAGTATATGTTACAGCCACTACATTCCACTACACAAGCCCAGGAAACCTTTAATAAATAAGGAAATGTAGGGGAGAAGGAAGGTTACCCCAAAAAAAATTTTGCTATTTTTCAGACTATCACCCTACAAAAGGTAAAAGACGCCAGTGTATTTTTTGGGACTTAGAAAAAATTTCCTATTTTATTTTCAAACTCCTGTCTATTGTATTGAAGTTCGCCAGGTCTGACCTGCTGAAGTAACGTCTAGCGTAAGTGGTAACGTTCAGTAAAATGTTCATCTTTACGTGAATTTACGTGATTACGATCCTTCGTCAGTGCGCAACTTCGCCTGGCGTAAGGGTGCAAAGTTGCGCAAGTCTATCTACTTCGCTAGCGAAAATTCGCCAGAGTCGGTGTTTGTGAATTTGTGAAGTTACGAATTGACGTCACACTGGTGAATTAGCGCTAGCGTTAGATGCTTCGTGTTTTAGCGAATCTGCCCCCGTAACTTTTAGCACTGGTGGAAGTAATTCATTGATACAACACTATCTATTTTAGGGTTGACCTTCCAGATTGAAAGCACATTTTTGCTTAAAGGTTTGGATCAACTTTGTTATACGTTAACTTATCATTGTAAGAATTTTATCATTTGCCCATCATTATTTTTTTATATAGGTTTTTTTTTAATTACTTGCCTTCTTATGACTCATAAGATCCCATCTAAAAAAAACAAATGCCCCTAGGGCTACAACATTATTGTTATTGCTACTTTTTGATTACTCATCTTTCTATTCAGTCCAGGGTCGTACAGGGCTGGTGGGGAACGGGGAAAAAACCTGGTGCTCCCCCAGCTTTTGTGGGCCCTGCTGTCCCAGATCCACATCTGCAGCCTCCCCTTTGTTTGTGGCCACGGCAAAACACAGTGCATAAGCTGCCCGGCAACGGTGCAACAGTGGCCGGAAGGGGGCACAGAACAGCAGCCCCAGTGGGCCCGGGGCCCCCCAGTGTGACCCTGATTCAGTCCATCTCTTATTCATATTCCAGCCTCTTATTCAAATGGATGCTAGGGTAATTTGGATCCTAGCAACCAGATTACTGAGATTACAAAGTGTAGAACTACTGAAAAATAACTCAAAATCACAAATTATGAAAAAATGAAAACCAACTGCAAAATGTCTGACAATACCATACTCGACCTCATGCTAAAAGTAAATTTAAAGGTGAACCACCCCTTTAAAAGCAAATTCCACCCAGAAACTGTTTTTTTTTTTTTTTTTAATTCTAAACAATGTTCAAGTATACATCTTGTAAGTGTAACTGGCATTGAAAAACAGCATTTTTCTAGCCCCATTCTGTGCTCTGTTGAAATAATGTAGCAGCAATCAGTATCCAGGTAAAATATTCATTTTGTAAACCACCCTATAAAATAACCTACGTGGCAAAGCTATACTCACATAGTTGCAGAGATAGGGAGCTTTGGGAGCATCCAATAAAGAATGATGCTGCTGTGAATAAAATGCTTTTTGCAAGTTGGAACATTGTCCAACCTTGAGGCAGACTGAGAGCAACGCTACAGCCCAGGGCCAGATGCTCACATTTAGATTGTTTAGAGCAGCATTTTCCTAATTCTTCTCGCTGCTTTCAAGCCCCAGACCGTGGCTGTTAATTAGAAGCCCCAGGCCAGCAGCGCGCATTGGTTTGGAGTTTGCATCCAGAAGGGGCATATTTGATGACTGGATGAAAAAGCGTTTGGGCCAATGAGAAGGTGAGTTTGTGCGTCTGTCCCGCACCTTGTAGCACAGGTACATAAAGGGATGGAGGCGAGCAGCTGGCTTTGTCTCTGGAGAGTGAATCTTTGGCCGAAACGATGTCTGAGAAGCAAGTGAAAGCGAGCAGCACCGCCGTGCGCTATGGCGCATCCTATGGAGGCAACAGGATCTTCTCTGCAGGCAGAAATGCTAGGGCTGGTGGATTTGGGGCAGCATTTGGTGGTGGGGGATTCGGGGGGATTGGACTCTCCAGAGCGGTTGGACTCGGTGCTGCAGCAGGTGGTGCAGGGTTTGGCTTCAGAGGCGGATTGGGAGGAGGTTTTGGTCTAAGAGCCGGAGCAGGTGCAGGGTTAGGAGCAGGATTTGGAGCAGGAGCAGGATTTGGAGCAGGTGCAGGATTTGGAGCAGGAGCAGGTTTTGGAGCCGGTGCAGGTCTGGGATTAGGTGGTGGGGGAATTGGAGCTGCAGGGGGTAGATTTGGAGGTGCCTTTGGTACCTTGAGAGGCCGCCTGGGAGGTAGAGGTTTTAAAGTAGGAAGCTATGGAGTCAGCCCAGCCTTCCTCTTCGCTAAACCTGGTCCTGGTGGACTCGGTGGTGCCGGTGGGCCTGGGTCTGGCCTCCCTGACATCCCCTCCATTGACCCATCCCTGCCTTCTGTGGACACCGTGCAAGTGACTCGCTTGAAGGAAAAGGAAGAACTACTGAACCTCAACAACAAGTTTGCAGCATTCATTGATAAGGTAGGTGGGCACAGGTGGAACCACAAGGGAGACATGAGGGATTTCACTCAGGATCCGGCAACCCTGCAGATTCCTAATAGATGGACACCACTTGTTTCAGGAAAACTAGGAAGATTGCCTTTATATGTAAAAGCTTACATTCAATTTTCTACAAGTATTCAGAAGTAAATAGGTTAGTAATAGGTTTATATGTCTTCATATTAGTGTTTATTTAGCTGACTGAAGGCAGCCGTGGTCAGTTGAAGGTGGAGTATTTGTCCAAAAGCTTATTTTAACCTACACTTTGCCCTAGTTCAAGTATCTCTGTTTTACCCAGCAAAATATAATGATAATTCATTCTGTAAACCCACATCTGCCCATCACAACATGCTACTGTGGGTTTTATAGGGTTTATTAGAGTAAGTACAGATTATTCTCAGCTGCCTGCCTGTTTTATCTAAAGAAGATTCTGGGGGTACATGCTCAGGATCTAAGTTGATTTGTACTATAATATTTTTTTGTCCACATGGAATACTTTACAGGAATATAATTTATTTTCCCAAAACAACTTTATAGTGTAATCTTTAATTATATGCTTATTATCTTTATATATTTAGCAGTTTGTTGCATTTGTACAGTGCAATCAAATCCCCACTATACTATATGTGTGAGCCAGGGTACTCGGGGGGTTTAGCCTGTGAGGGGGGCAACATATTTTGTAGGGTTCTGTAATGCACTGATCTCTGATATATTAATATTACTATTAATACAGTTCAGTTTAGATATGGAATGCATCTCACACATGGCAGCTGATTCAGTAAGGCTATACCTGTATGTTATTGCTGCTCTTATACGAGCTCAATGATGGCAGGGAGTTTCCTTTGGAGAATAACTATAAAAAGTTTAATCACTATTATTATTGTCGGGGGGGGGGAGTTTTCAACCAAAAGCAACTCTTTTTTTTAAACTAAGCCTGTGTATAGGTGCTAAGGCAATGCCAAGTTGGTAGAATTAATTTATTGGCAAAGGCTAGAAAGTCCCTTATATAATTGATAATTGTGTACCTAGGGGATACTGTCTAAGTCAGTGATCCCCAACCAGTGACTTGTAAGCAAAATGTTGCTCTCCAACCCCTTAGATGTAGCTCCCATCCGCCTAAAACCAGGTGCTTATTTTTCAATTTCTAATTTAAAGGAAAGTTTTAGTTGCGTAAAAACCATGTGTACTGCCAAACAGAGCCTCCTGTAGACTACCAGTCCACACAGGGGCTACCAATAGCCAATTAGAGGCTATATTTTGAACCGCCAGGGACTTTTTGCATGCTTCTGTTGCTCTCCAACTTTTGTTACATTTAAATGTGGCTCATGGGTAAAAAAAGGTTGGGGACCCCTGTTCTAAATAGAGAATATAAATTATGAAAATGTGTTGCATTATACATAACACAGTTATAGATGACATTATCCTCATGGCTAATTCCTGTTTTTCATGGGGGTCCAGGTTCAATATCCATATCATGTAGAGGTATAAAGTACATTATCCAGGAAAACCCAGCAATCCCTACATGGACTTTACCTTCCCTTTGCCAGCCTACTTCCTGCCCCCCAAAAAGCCACTCCACACTCCCACCAGACCACTCCCACCAGACCACGCCCCACCCCCCCAACTCTCAGGTAGGATAGTGGATGGGGAGGGGCTTCTAATAGCTACAAAGGTCCCCAGGCCCCTCCTCCGCTGTGGGGTCTGTTTTCTCTATAGTTCAGCCACAGCACTGAATGCCACAACCCCACATATCTGAATATTGAAAATTAATCTGCAAATTAAATGGAATATTCAGATATAAAGACAACTAACAAAACTCATCTATGAACATAACCCTGTAACCCTCTATTGCCCAGACCTTTCTAGTCACATGATTTTTGCAAGTTGGATTCAAAGGAACTTAAAGTCCTACGAAAATAAAATGTGCCGATATAAGAAACGTTCTAAATATAAATAGTGAAATATTTGCTGCAGTTTCTGAAATAATCAAGTTTATCGTCACCGTCACTCTCTTGGCATCTGTTTCGGAAACAGGTGTGAATTTTTAATTGATTATATTTAGAAAATGTCTTATTTTAGTGCGCTGGATGATAAAGCCTATATTAAAACTTTCATTTTCATGACAGTCCCCCTTTTATAATAAAGATTCTGCTGAATCAGCATCTTGCAGAAGTGAAGGAATTCCATCATGCATCATACAAAGTGGACTGTAAAGGGGTGTTGTGGGGAATTATTAGGGAGCCACATACAGAGCTTCTCTTGTATAGGCCTAGATTAAGTTCTAACCTTAGTTTTAGCAGCCTTGAGCTGTTGTTATCAAGCAGATCATCTTTGCTTTACGGTGCAGATGTCACAATGGATTTGTGTGTATACATTACATTAACTGGAGCTACGCATTCTCGTCTTCCAAGGTGCGCAGTTTGGAGCAACAGAATGCCATCCTTAGAGCTCAGATTTCCGTGTACAACAGGAGTGATTCAAGCTCGCCAGCCTCTCCCTCCGTCGTCGCCACCACTGCTGTTGCTGGTTACAAGGCCCAGATTGAGACCCTGACCCAAACAAAAGCAGCCATACTCGCAGAAGTCGATCACTACAAACAGATCATCGAGGAAGTGCAAGTGAAGTAAGTTTCATTGTTCCAAAGATACTATACCAATGGAGTGCAGCTAACCCTAAGAGCTGATCATCCAATTTTTTTATTTTTAGGAAGTTGGGCTTTTTATAGTACAGGTATGGGATCTGTTATCTGGAACAGGTCTGGACTGAGAATTAAAATAGGCTGTGTC
>CM044434.1:151018185-151029747 GCA_024363595.1 Xenopus borealis
ATGTACCTACGGAGCAAACTTTAGTGCGACCGGTTAGTTCGGCATTCGGCCACGCCCCCACTGTTGCACTACTTTACTATAAAAAGGAGAGCCATGTGCTCACACTGCCATTACTGATTACAGATTTCTGCCATCTTACTACTGGATACTACTTCACTGAGGAAATAGTGATTCGAGCCGGCTAGATGTAGAGGCAGGAGCCCTCTGAGGCTGGGGTGGCGGCCCCATGCCTGGGAGCTAGACCAGGAGGGTCTGAAGCTCTGGATTTTCCAAACTGGATTGTGTGTGCTCACTCTATAGACTGGGAGCTCTAGTTCAGCAATGGATCAAGCAAATGGATTCTCGGCTAGGAGAGCTTGGAGCCTTTGAGGATGCCATTGCCATTATTTGGATACCTGCTTCAGCTCTGTGTGATCCCCAGGTGAGTCTGCCTGGGAAGGGTAGAGGAACAGGATCCATTGTGTCTCCTAATGTGACACAGGCTTTTTGTGTGCCTGCCATGTGGGAGCAAGTACCTAGTCCAGAGGGAAAGGTATTTGGGCAATAGCTCTGCCTGGGACCAATTATGCTCATTGGGGATAAGGGACTGAGACTCTGTATGTGCCAATGGAGTAGTACGGGACTATGCCTGGTAGGGAATCACCAGGACTGGACTGGCATAGGATCCCTAGGGTAGTGGGTCAAGCTATTTGAAATGCATAATTGTGATATGACCATTTTACTTACCCTTTAAACTGACTTTCTTTTACATAAAGTCATTTGTTACATAGTACTAAGGTTGTGTAGTGATGGGCGAATTTATTCGCCACGGCCGAATTCGTGGCGAACTCCCGCGATTCGCCGCTGTCGAATAAATTCACGAAACGCCAGCGAAAATTCGCCAAAAAAGAAGAGTCGCGCGTCAAAAACGTGCCGCAACTCGTTTCGCAAATTTTTTCGCCAATTGTGTGTTATCACTGTATTCCTAATGTGGCCACCCGCAGGTGTATTCCCTGATCCCATTAGGTGGAGGCACTGCCAAAGGAGAGTTCCCAGTACCCTTTCACCTTGCAAGCGGGGGACTCAGGACCCAAGATGGTAATTAGGTACAACCTTGACACCAGGGGGTTGCCAAGTGGCCGTTACAACGTAATATTTATATGAATATAAAAACCTTTCATTTGATGTTACTGGTCCTGGAATTTTACTTTAAATTTCATTGTTATTTACTGTGAACAGTAAACAGCATATTTCTGTTTTTTTTTTTTTATCACTTTGAAAGCATTTGAGACCTTGTTGATATTCGCTAGCTCTTCTTATGTAATACATAAAATAATTCAGAATTGTACCAGCTCAACGACCTTAAAAACCTGTTTTGTGATGATTTTAGCAGTGTTGATGTTTCTTTGTGGCATTATTATGTCGAGGATATGCAACAACAGCAGGACTATCTGGCATTCAGAGGAATCCACAGTTCCAAAAAACGTCTTTATTAATCAAAGTTAAAAATAAATTCGCCCTTAAAGGAACAGTTCAGGGTAAAATTTAAAACTGGGTAAATAGATAGGCTGTGCAAAATACAAAATGTTTCTAAGATAGTTAGGCAAAAATGCAAACTATAAAGGCTGGAGTGACTGGATGTCTAATATAATAGCAAGAATCCAACTTCCTGCTTTTCAGCTCCCTAAATCTGAGTTAGTCAGCCACTTGAAGGGGGGCCACATGGGACATAACTGTTCAGTGAGTTTTCAATTGATCCTCAGCATTCAGCTCAGATTCAAAAGCAACAGTTATGACCCATGTGGCCCTCCCTCAAGTCACTGACTGGTTTCTGCCTGGTAACCAGGGAAACCATTCAGTGTAAACCAAGAGAGCTGAAAAGCAAGAAGTAGTGTTCTGTTCTGTTATGTTACACATCCACTCACTCCAGCCTTTATACATTACATTTTTGCCTAACTAACTACATTGAAAATATTTTTTATTTTGCACAGCCTATCTATTTATCCAGTTTTTACTTTTATACTGAACAATTCCTTTAAATTATGCCCATGGCTAAATATCCTTGTAGGTACAAAATGCATAGGGCACATGGAGATGCAATTTTTTTCTTAACTATGATTAATAGACTTTTTAAACTATATTTTGGCCCTGTGTGCCAGATAGCCCTGCTCTTGTTGCATATCCTGGTTTACCGCTCCCTAAAGCCAAGGGCGTAACTACAGAGGAAGCAGACCCTGCGGCTGCAGGGGGCCCCAGGAGCTATAGGGGTCCCATGAGGCCCTAATTCATATACAATTACAATAAATATTGGTAAAACAGGTCAACTACTGGACATTTTGGGGGCCTGAAAAATAATTTGCTATGGGGCCCAGTAAGATCTAGTTATGCCATTGCCTAAAGCTGAGGATTTGGGCCTGGAGCACCTTATTTTTATATGCAGTTTGTTTCTATTTAGGGGCTATTATGAGGGAAATGAAGACATGGAGTAGAGTAAAAATCTGCGAACATGTAGAGACAGAGTTAAATTGGTTCACGGCACTCTCACGTAGTAATTGAAACTTTTTGGGCTTAACCAAATCATTGACCCAAATGCAGTGAGATTTTTTTTCTGCCGCTTCACCGGATTTGTAGTGCAACCCTGCATGAGTTACACCAAAGATGGCCATACATGGGTAGATGTGCTCATATGGAGAGTATCATGTCAAGGCCACCATGCACTGGCATTTTAAGAGTTAATACTGGAAATACTCTGTCTCAGGCTCACACAGAGACCCTTGATTATATATGTCAACAGGGGGGCTGTGGAAAGGTGACATCCATATCTGTCTTCTGAGACGGTTTGGTGCCACAACATTTGGCCAAGGAAGCTGGGCCAGTCTGTTCTTTGATCGGCTGATCAAAGAACAGAGCTGTGGACCTAGAGCAGCAGGGGGGGATAGTAAGTAGAAAATGATAGATTATAGGAAAGGATCCATATCTCTTGTGTCATAGGATTCACATCCTCGTAACTTACATATTAGGTCACATGCTTCCTAACAATACCAAACAGGGCTGGTTCCTGGGGGACTGGAAAATGGGAACCTATTCGTGATTGGTACTGTTCCGCTTGCCAACATATGGATCACAGCTTGTCCATGTTTTTATTATAGTACTGGGTACTGGCAAGTTCCCATATTATATTAAGGAATATTGCCTGAAGGTAGCAATGCAGGGGGTCGTAATTGACATGTTCCTGAGCACTCCTACCTCATGCATTAAGTAATGAGGGGAGTGTCCCAGCAGGAAATAAAAAGGTGATAGAACCAATGTTCCATTATCATACAAGGAGGCTTAATTTTTCGGTGGATTATATGTCCAGTTTTCATAACACAAAAGGAACTCTAAACCTGGTATAGTAGCTTTCTTTATGTTTTTACTCCCTTTTATTTGATTTACTGTATTTGCAATTATATGTCATCTTTGTAATATCATATATATATATATATATATATATATATATATATATATATATATTTATTTATATATTTCGCCTGTTAATGGTAGATGGTGGCAGCAAATATACTTTGTGGGTGTTGGTGTGTTTTAGGGTGTCTGATGTTAGTCTAACCTGTGTGTAAGGTGACTGAGAGACTGTGTGTAAGCCCTTATAGCCAAACCCAAGAGTTAAGTGTGGTGGAGTGTCCCGTTTTCGTGACAGAGAAGTTTCCAAACAAAGCCTTGCGTGGGTGATATGGGGCTGATCTCATTGGGGGGCCTAGGCTTCAACTTTCAGATCACAATACCGGGAATGCATGAGGTCAGAATGAGAACAACACCCACAAACCAATGCAGTCCTTAATCCGATGGGATTTTTGCCCAATCTGCATGTGGCTGATTTTTTACTAGCTATCAGTACAGTATGCAGTATACATATGTGTATGTGTGTACAACATGTAGATTTGGTGTGTCAATAAAGGAAAAGGAGTCCAAATGATTTCTCACTGTGTTGTTTGTCCTCGCCTTTCATCATCAGGAATAGTCAGTTGATTAATATCCATTTGCTACTCTATAAATCCCATGTGAGTATGTAAAAACTCCAAAATATGCCCCCCTTAAATTATCACGTTAAAAGAAAAAGGATCATGCTGGATCTGGTCAGGTATAGTTACCTGCAGGGAAAGGTTTGAGCTGGCATTTAGGAATTCTACTGTATATTGTCCTCATCTCCATAGTTGGTGATCAGTAGATCTCAAGATACTGTCAACAAACAGCTTGTCTACATTACTCTTCAGTTTTATTCTTTTCATTCATATATTTATTCTGTTAAGGTTACATAAGAAATAGTCATCAGCTTTGTTATTTATTTGTTGTACATTGTTTATAGAAGTTGTGTTTTATCTGACAATACCAGATGAATTGTTAATCCGTTTAACTCTGAACCCTATTTTAGAGGAGAAAAGGCTTTGGCCACTGCATGAAGTGATTAAAGTTATTTGTCACAAATGAAACGATATAAGCTCGTTGTGCTCCCTGGGGTGCTTGACTGTCTAGGCTTTGAATGTTGATATTCCAAAACAGTTTTGTGACTTGAAAAGATCCGTTCATCAACGAAGCCACAAACAGCCGGCTTTATTCTGCACCAGCTTAAAAACCATTTGTGGGTTGTGACCTGCTGGGTTTTTCCCTCCTTTAAAATAACTTCTAGTATTATATTGAGAGTGATATTCCGAGACGATTTGTAATTGGTTTCCATTTATTATTTGTGGTTTTTGCGTTATTTCGCTTTTTATTGAAGTTGAACCACCTCTTTAAACACCAAGGGACACATTTACTATTATTCCCCAAAAATAATTTGTTTCTATTCGATTAACATTCGATTTTCGAATGTTAATAAAATAGTTCTAGGCTACCTTTTATTCAATATTCGATCATTGGATGATCGAATACAAATCTATTCGATCAGTCGAATAAATCAATGATTCGTACGATTCGAATGTTAATTGAATAGTTCTAGGCTACCTTTTATTCAATATTCGATCATTGGACGATCAAATACAAAACTATTCGATCAGTCGAATAAATCAATGATTCGTACGATTCGAATGATCGAACACTTCAATCGTAGGAATCCTATTCGATCAGGACTTAGTCTCAGAAGCCTATGGGAGTGCTCCCATAGGCTTCTATTACAATTCGGTAGGTCCAATCTGCCTAAGTAGGCAATCGAATAAAATCCTTCGTTGATCGAACGATCGAATATTCGTCCAATCGAATCGAATGTATTTGATCGTTCGACCATTCCCTATTCGATGATCGAATATGCCAAAATTCACATATTCGACCAAACCAATAAATCCTACGTTAGAAATTCGATCGAATTCGTTCGAACTTCGAATCCTTCACGTGAATTTTGTAAATCGGCCACCAAGTCGTATCTTGTCTACAAGTCTACAAGTTCAGCCCCTTACAGTAAAGAAAAAAATTCACTTCTATATCTGTTTAGCCTTTTCCTTGATTATAATGTTCTTTCAATCTATTGTTGACTGATTTACAATGGGTTGGTTGAAGCTGCACTAACTGGTGCAAAACTGAACCAAAATGCATTGTAATCACAACTGAGAGCTAATGTTGGTCCTTCAGCAAAGATCAGATTTATGAAGACTGTGGAGAGCACGCTCAGGCTTGAATATCAGGAAATCAGTGTTCCTTGTAGGCAAAAACATGGAAACATATGTGCTTGCTTTTGGAAACTTATGGAGCTTAGAATGTACCATTAGCAGGTCTTATTTGAAATACCGCACTTTGCCATCTGCAAATTTTTTCATAAAATTGTTGCAAAAATTTGCCACAAAAATTTCACAGCTACAAAAAAAAAAAGTCGCCATAAGAAAAAACGCCCATTGACACATACAGATACAGGTTTCAGAATCTAGAAATGTTTTAAAACATATTGGGGTGAATTTATTATTATTATTATTATTATTAATAATAACATGTATTTCTATAGCGCCAACTTGTTTCGTAGCACTGAATTTACAAAAAATCTACTTTTCCTCACTTTATTTAAAAATAAAAATTCAAACCAAATTGCCAAACCCAAAACCCCCTTAATTTGCCGATCATTTTCCTACCAATTATCAGTGTGAAAAAAACACTTCAAAACAAAATCAAGCGTCAGTTCGAATTGTGTAACTTTTTCAATTTGACACTCGAATCGTAGAACTTTTTTCGAGTTGACGCCTGAAAAACTCAAACTATTCGGATTATCGAAAAAAAAAACAGCTCTAAAAGCCAGCCATTGACTTTTATGTGATTTTGACAGGTTTTAGCTGTAGTATTTTCAGATTTGAATTGTTAGCAGCTTCATATTACGCTTCACATTAAGTCTTGAAAAATTCGAGTTTTTGTTTTTCTGAAATTTCCCCTTTAAAAGCACTGAAAATATATTAACAATTGTATTTTGGAAAATTGTTTAAAGTATGTTTTCTTTTGATTTTTTTATTTTGATTTTGGGGTTGACTTGCCCCTGTGAAAATGAACATTGGATTAATATAAGCTTCATCATACTGAAATAAGAAACTTTCTAAATACAATAATTTTTTCTGTTTCTCTTCATTCTGTCTTCATTTAGCAGTTGGGTGTCAGATATTCATTGACAGTTACATCCAATTGGGGGAATATAATTAAAGTCATAAAGAGAAAAACATTGCGCACCAATAAGAGTAAAAATCCACATCTCGCAATGTAATATTGTTCCTTAAATGGTTATTGCATTGCGAATCGTTATTGTGCATTGCAAATTATAATTGCGTACTCTTAAGAAGTGCTTGAAGGTGTCGTAATCTTTTGGAGCAAACACTGCGACTTTTTTTGAGTTCTATTACATTGACAGCACTTTAGCGCAAACTATAAAATTTTCAAACGGCCTTTCACTGGTGGAAGTGGTCGCTAAACAATTTCCGGGTTCGCAAAAGGTATGTAGCATTCATACAAAGAAAAATATTTTGTGCAAAGGCTTAACTTTTCGCATTGTTCGCATTGTGAATAGTTTTTGCGCTACCGACGTATATCACATTCCCTTATTAATATCTTATAGGGGGGCTCCATTTCCTAGCAGATGAATTAGAGCTCACTCAAATAAATGATTCCAGTACAAACAAAATCTATCAAAATAACTGACTTTTACACAAATTCTGCATGTAGAGAGACATGATGTCTGGTGATTTTAATAGATGGTGGACTCAAAAAGCAGATACAAGCAGGGACAAGCCCTTGTGTATTTATTAGCAGAAAAGGTGACGTTTCTGGGTTAAACCCCTTTATCAAGCATGCTTGATGCTTGATAAAGGGGTTTACTAATATACTTCGCTAGCGTAAATCCGCCAGAATTGCGGTGTTAGTGAATTTCCGAAGTTACGAATTGACGTCACGCTGGGGAATTAGCACTAACGTTAGACGCTTCGCGCAATAATGAATTTGCCCCATTGGGAGAGAGCCTTTCCGTAATTCTGAATATGTGTTTCTGATACCTGTACTGTTTAATTATTACAGAGAAAAGGGAAATCATTCAAATTTGGATTATTTGGATAAAAGGGAGTCTGGAGGAGATGGCCTTCCTGTAATTTGGATCAGGTTTGCGAAGAACGGATCCTGTACCTGTTTAACATACGTTGCTGTTTATTAGTTGTTTAAACCTTCTTAGCTTAGCTTAGTGTTTTCCCCTTCTATATTTTTGAAAATATTTGTGTATGGCCTGCAATTCATTTCTTCCTCCTCTCTCTCTTTTGTCTGCTCGGCGCTGTGTTGTATTTAATTCAATGTGCAGTTGTTAATTAGGGTTACCACCTGCCCGGTATTTTACCGGCCTGGCCGGTATTTTTGATGGCTGATCCCAATGTTATTAATAGGAAAAAAAGATAAATATATAGGAAGGCCGGTATTTTTTTTCAGGAAAAGGTGGCAACCCTATTGTTAATTCAATGTGCTGTTGTTGCTTTATATTTATTTTGTTATGTAGCCATCATTAACAACAGATGACTTGCCTGTGATAGAGCCAGATCTTTATTTTAGTGCAACAGACACTTATCTGAGAAAGCCATTAGGAGAATGACAGAATGTGAAAAATGACGAGTCGACCTGACAGATGGAGAAGCATCGAAGGGCCGGGAACCCAGGAATTGGTGAAATGCATTTTTAATTTACCAGATGGAGATTAGGGCAAGCATGTACAGCATCTTCCCTCCTTGCTGTTAGTGTTCAGAAAGATGGCGTGCCTTCCAAATTTATTTCTTTAATTATTGTCCAAATGTATTTATTATGACCTCATCAAAATGAGCTATTTTAAGCGAAAACCTTTGCCTATTGCAATATTTTTGTTGCAGACCAAATCTATGGCTAGTGTTGTTTAACTCTGAAGCTCATTGCTGTTGCTATGTGTCTTACAGCACCTGGAGCTACAGTACCTCACTGCTCTTATTGAAACAAAAAAATGTGGCTATTTAAAGGAAAACTATACCCCCCCCAGACAATGTAGGTGTCTATAAAATATATTGCATAAAACAGCTCATATGTAAAACCCTGCTTCATCTAAATAAACCATTTTCATAATAATACACTTTTTTAGTGCAGGTATGGGATCCGTTATCCTGAAATCTCCAAATTACGGAAAGGCTGTCTCCCATACACTCCATTTTATCTTATTCATCCAAATTTTTAAAAGTAATCTCCTTTTTCTGTGTAATAATAAAACAGTGCCTTGTACTTGATCCCAACTAAGATATAATGAATCCTTATTGGAAGCAAAACCAGCTTATTGGGTTTATTTAAAGTTTAAAGTATTTTCTAGTATTCTTTAGATATGAAAGATACGCTATATGGAAACCCCCGGATAACAGGTCCCATACCTGTAGTACAGTGTCAGACTGGGTGGGACACTGGGAAAAAACTCAGTGGGCCTAGATCCTTGACTTGCAGGCCCACGGGGAGGCTAGCCAGGGCCCCCCTTCAGACCCTACAGCTGCGGCTGCGCTCCACTTAGTGTGTGCACAACGCCCCCCCCCCCCGCCGTGCTGCCAAGAGTGTGGGTGGAGCGACAGCACGGCAGAGTGGGGGCATTGTGCAGAGTTGTGTCTTTTGCTTTCACACTTCTTCCTGTTACAGTTAGAGCTGCAGTATTTCTGGTCAGGTGATCTTAAATGTATGTTCCAGATTGGTAAGATTCTTTCATATGCCACTTAAAGGGCAAGGAAAGGCAAAGAAATAAAATCCCATTTTTACTTTCTTTAATGAAAAAGAAATCTATCTCCAATATACTTTAATTTTAAAATGTGTACCGTTTTTATAAGAAACCTGACTGTATGCAGTGAAATTCTCCCTTCATTTAGTGCTTCTGGCAGGGAAACAATCACTTATGAACAGCAGGGGGAGCCCCTGCCTTACTTACCAGTCATGCAGAACTCAAGCAGACCACACTGAGCATGTGCAGTGCCAGTGTCAGACAAAGATGTATAACAAAGTTACAAGATGACAGCCCCCTGTGGCCAACTTTGAAAGCATAAATCATTTGTTTCATTAGGCTTGTGGTGCAGTAAGTTCATGTTTATGTTTAGTATACAAAATACAGCAATTCTAGCCTTATTCTATTTTACATTTTCCTTGCCCTTTAATATAATATAAACTATCTGTTGCTTAAGTATTTATTTGGAGGGTATTGTTTTCCTTTAAGTGAATGGGTAGCTATCTGGGCCAAGCATTGGCATTACAATTGCTGCCATAGGAATCTAGCATGAGAATGTAGAGTCTGATAACCTGTCTAATAAGCATCATGAAGGCTTCCTCACCTCGGATACCCGTTGGCTTTGCATATTTTAATATATTTCATGTGTCCCACTTTGCTATTTAATTCCGATGCCATTTTTTAGAGAGTTGCTGCAGACAGACTTTGTAAATAATGAATTTTTAACAGCGCCATAGGGTCTGTCATAAAGTAGTGGAATGGCTAATAAATACTGAAACACATTGTCCTGTCTAATAAACCAGCAAAAATGTGTAATGGATAATGCCCAGTGTACAGCAAGTTTTGACCAAATGAACATAATTTCAGCAAAAGTTGGAAGGATCCGCATTTTAGTCCCCCCTTCAAGGTCACTGATGTATAAATTGAAATTAGAATGCGCGGAAGCATCCAAAAGTGGGGGGGTGTAATAAAAGCGGACTCACGGTATTGCTGGAACAACTGCCTCAGTACTATCTCTTAATCTTGTAACACCATCATTTTTATCATAACATCAGTGGGTTTGGGTCAAAGTAAAGTCAAGGGATTTAGGCTAAGACGGATAAGAGATCTTAAAGGGCAGAAAAAAAGTAAAAAAAATAAAATAAAAGTTAAATATTATTCGTTGTTAGCCTGGAATGATGTCATTTTGGTGGCCAAGGGTGAGTTACCACAGCCCATAATATCTCACAGCACTATTTCATAATGTTTAGTGGGATCCCTGTTGAATCCTACATGTTTCTTTTTTTTCAGCTTAACTTACTATGTTACTGTACAAACAATAGAACTTTCTAGCTAAAACTATTGCACTGTGATGTGGGTTGACCTGCAATGAACAGTCTCTGACTCCTTGAAAAATATGACCAGGCATAAACAGTTAGGGCTGCCATACAGGTACTGTAAGATGGTGTAATAGACATAATACCTTTAGTAGTAATGACTGTATTAACCTTTAAGCAACAAACCATTGTTACGAGCAAGGGGAGACGTAGTTGAACACGTAGAATGGAAAAAACATGCAGGTCCATATGGTCTTACTAGATGAAATCAGTAAAGACTTCAATAACGAAGCTTCTCCAGTTCACAGTAATGTACACAGTTCCCAATATGTTATCAATAGTAAAACAGAACAAAAATTTCCAGGCTGCTTGGCCTTCTCTTGCTGCCTACTTTACTCTTCCTTCAAATTATGTGCCTCGAATGTTTACCAGCTTTGTGGTACAGAACAAGGTTTGAGTTTAGGGGTGCCCTCTCTGGCAATAGGACCTTTCTAGAGTCCCTGATTGGTGAGGTACCACCAAGGTGATGGCCCCTTCCTTCCTCTTCAGTGGAGCCTCAGCTGCTCTCCTATCTTTCACCACCTATGGTCAGCTCCATAAATCTGGCCTACCATTTGCTATCTGACGTATTTGGATCACCTTGACACCTGGTAGGTGAACTCAGGCTCTCTGGCATGATCCACTCATTTTCTTTAACCTTTATATTGCCTACCAGTGTTGGACTAAGGTGTCCAGGGCTGCCACCTCAGGGCCCCCCACCAGTACCCTCCACCACAAAGACCCCAAACCTGCCCCCCCCCCACTAGCACTGCTTCCTCTCTGTGGCCAAGAATGCAGGTTGGATTGGAACTCTCGAATAGGAGCAGAGTGCAGGTCTGGGTCGACGGTTCCCCCAAGTCTACAAGGACTAGGGCTCAACAGCTTTTTCCCAGTGTCCTACCGGCCTAGTCTGACCCTGTAGCCTAAATATCCCCTCTTGAACCTGCTCTAGAACCTACTCAAGGATTTCCCTACCTCACCCCACCATCTTGTGCAGGGTCCCCAACCTTTTTT
>CM044434.1:151045803-151055903 GCA_024363595.1 Xenopus borealis
TTTATTTATGGGCTGATTTACTAAGGGTCGAAGTGAATATTCGAATGCAAAAAATTCAATATTCAAAGTAAATTGAATAGGCTACTTCGACTATTCAACAATTCGATTTGACTGGTCGTATAGTAAAATCCTTCGACTTTGAAATTCAGAAGTACTGTGTCTTTAAAATTACTGTACTTCGATTTTTTTACTTGCCAAATAAAAGCTGCTGAAGTGCTATGTTAGCCTATTGGGACCTTCTAGACCATTTTTCTAAGTTTTATTTATCAAAGAACAATCCTTCGTTCGTACGCTAAAATCCTTTGAACAAATGTCCTTTGATCATTTGGTGAAAAATCCTTCAAGGATTTTAATTCGATGGTCGAATTTCGAAGTCTTTTCTACTTCGAAATTCACCCTTTAGTAAATCAGCCCCTAAATGTTTACATGTTTTTCTAGTAGACTTAAAGGGATAGTGTCAGGGGAAAACATGTTTTTTCAAAATGCATCCGTTAATAGTGCTGTTCCAGAAGAATTCTGCACTGAAATCCATTTCTCAAAAGAGCAAATAGATTTTTTTTATATTTTATTTCGAAATCTAACATGGGGCTAGACATTTTGTTATAGAATTCCTCATTGACTTACATTACGTGTCTATATACATAATCTAGTAATCTAGTAAACGGTTTTGTGAAGTTTGAGACTTAGGTCAGTATCATTTACTGGTCAGCTGTTTGAAAACAAATCTGGTTGGTTACTATGAGATACAAAATATGGGCAAACCTAAGGCTTTTATTATATTGTATATATATGCAGATGTGGGTCCCTTACAGTGTGTATGAGTAGCTATATTTATGTGGTATCTGTACAATAATGTGTTTTTTTGTCTCTTATACTTGGTAAACCACCATATCCATTGAGGTATTGTTTGGGAAGCACAGGTTATCCAGAAACCCACTATCCCAAAAGCTTCGAATTATGTAAAGTCCATCTTGCATAGACTCCATTTTACTCAAATAATCCAAATTTTTTTAAACTTTTTTATTTTTCTGTGTAATAATAAAACAGTTGCTTATACTTGATTCCAACTAAGATATAATTAATCCTTATTGGAGGCAAAACCAGCCTATTTTATGTTTCCATGATTTACTAGTAGACATGATATATAGACCCAAATTACAGAAAGATCCCTTAACCGGAAAAACCCTGGTCCCAGTTGCGCTCCGCCAATGAAGGCGAGCCGAGGTGCTCGCCTCAGGCGGCAGCGCCAGCTAGGTCTCCAGGGGCGGCAAAAAGCCGCTCCTGGTTCCTTTAAGAGGCGAATTTCCAGCTTTACTTGTGCATTAGCGTTGCTGCCTCCCCCGGAAAATTAATCGGACTGGCAGGGGGCAGCATTACTGGAGCCGCCTCAAGCTGCAATGTCTTAAGAAACGGCACTGCCTGGTCCAAAGGATGTTTGGATAACAGGTCCCATGCCTGTATCATGAGATGTGTGTCTTCTATATTCTTACCAATTTTTTTTATTATAACTAGGGATGCACTGAATCCAGGATTCAGTCTGGTATTCGGACAGGATTCAGCCATTTTCAGCAGGATTCCGCTTCAGACGAATTCTTGTGCCTGGACGAACCAAATCCGAATCCTTAAAATCATGTGACTTTTCGTCACAAAACAAGGAAGTAAAAAAAATTGCCTTTGCCTTATTATTCTGCCTTTTACCCTTCCTCTCACTAATTTACATTTGCAAATTAGGGTTCGGATTCGGTTCAGTATTCGGCCGATCTTTCACAATGGATTCGGGGGGTTCGGCCGAATCCAAAATAGTGGATTCGGTGCATCCCTAATTATAACTTATTTATCTTTATGTTGATATTTTAATATTAGGTTGGCAACATACCATTTTGTGAAAGAGCTTGTAAGCAATCTTCTCCCTTTGAGAAAATAAGTACAGTATCTACATTATATACATGTGATGCACTTATTTTCTTGATGCCATTGAAGCAATTCTGACAGTAGCTATAGCTCATTTTAACTACACAGTTTTAAAAACTTATCTGAACTCAATACAACGATACTTACAGTACGCAACTTAATACCTACTCCACACTGAGTGAAACATTGGCTTAATAGCCGGCTACCAAGGAACATTACAAACCGCTCGCTCATGTTTAAGAATAAATCAGGGAAACGTCTTCTATTAGAAGTCAGCTAAAAACTGAAAAATCTTTTCTAAAATGAAGACCTTCACAAGCGGCAGTAAGATATGTTGTCTCAGCATTGACACGGATGATCAATATTGTGCCATTTCAAATTAGGATTGAAACTAAGTGGATAACGATATTTCAAAACATCTTTCTTATAAAAGTAACTTCGAACAAACTAAAAATACCCAGAAATAGCCCAATTTCTAAACTAAAATCCTGTGTTTTGTTTCTGAAAGAGATGTTTGCTTTCTCTTATCAGGAGTTGCTTCACTTTCAAATGCAATTTATTCACTTAAAACATTTTTTTTTTTAGTTTTCATTTTTTTTCCCCTCATTTTAAAATTTATGGAACAAAACTCCAATCAGAAAAACATGTTTAAAGCTCAAAAACTAAAGTATCTTGAGTGTTGAAAATACGCCTCCCTTTGACCTCGACTAAATTTCACCATTTTTTAGCGGCTGAATTTTCTCATTGGAATTTTAGACCTTTCTATAAATCTTGAAAATTCAAGGTAGACAAACTCAAATGTGCATTGTGATGCTGTGATTTTCTCAACTTCAAATTTTAATAAATGTTCCTTTTAGTGTCAAAGATTTGGCAGGGGTTTGTACAGCATAATGACTGCATTCTGGTCTTCAGCCTTCAAAAATGCATATTTTTCATGGCCTAACATTAGGGATGCATCGAATCCACTATTTTGGATTTGGCTGAACCCCTGAATCCTTCCCGAAAGATTCGGCCGAATACCAAACTGAATCCAAACCAGTAGGAAAACAATATAGGATATAAGTTAGGAGGTGTCCATATAAAAGCATAAGCAGCAGTATTTTATTAGTGATGAACAACGTTTTTCGCCAAGTCTCATTGTGAAATGACACCCATTCTAATGGGTGAAAAAATCTGTTGGCCGTCAAAAATCTGTAGCACGTGTCCGAAAAATTTTGTCGCCCATAGACCAATGGATTTCAGCAAATTTTTACCTTTTTGCTAAGTTTTGGCAAAGCGAAATTGGTCAGATTCGCCCATCACTATTGTGATAATGTCATCTCTGTACCCAAAATCTGTAATTTGTCACGTATGGTTTCCCAATCCCAGCAGCCACCTTTCACGTTGGGAGGAGCCCTTCACTACTCGGATGCCTCCAGGTCTCAAAGTGAGAGAACAGGACAGGTAAGGGTGCAAGTGTAAAGTGCAAGGGTAAAGTGTAAATTAAGGGTGCAAGGGTAAAGTGTAACCGGAAGAACAAGAATAGGGCAAAGCCTGGTCGTAATACAGGCTGGGGTGAAAACCAATGAGATGGTGCAGTAAGGAATTGGGAAGCAAAACCATAGTCAAGGCCAAGGCCAAACCAATCAGTAAAAGTAGTACAAAGTCAGGATCTGGAAAAGTAGTCAAATACAGGCAAAGATTGGTACAGGCAGTCGACTAGCAGAAGTCACGGACAGGCACAGGTCAAGAACAGGAAAACTAGACAAGAATCACATCCATGAACTCTCTAACAATAGACCTACATTGGGCAATGAATCCATGCAGAGTAGGGGTTATACTGCCAGTCTAATGGCACTGATCAACTGTGGGTTGGCAACAGGATGACAATAGAAGTGAACAAGGACTTAGCCATCTGCTCACATAGAGCCAAGGCAACGCAGGCAGCATGAAAACACCACATCGTGGCTAATGTTATCAAGACAAACGTAGGATATACAGATACTACTGTATGTAATGCTAGAAAAAAAAGATTAACCTTCACCATTATAAGACTATCAAGTCAAATAAAAAAATCTTTCCCTGAAAAAGACTTCCCGTAACCTTCAAATCTCTCCAATACAATTCTCTTTAATTACTTTACAGTAAAGGTTGTTAGCAAATGAGGCTATAAAACAATTCAGCAACAATAAAAGTCTATATATATTGACGGTCTCACTTCCCATCAACGCTTGCTCTTGTTTCCTCGCCTCTCCTATGGACGCCAGTTAATATAACAGCAACAGTCCATATATTGACAATGTAACTGTGTAAGAAATGAGATTTAGAAAACAATCTGTATAGCTCCAGGCTACAGTATTTTGATTAAATAGAAAATTGCCCATGAGATTGTTGTTCAATCCTGCCATTATTGCCAGAATTTAATCAGTGGCAAAACTATAGAGGAAGCAGACTCCACAGTTGCAGGAGGCCCCGGGGGAACAGGGGGCCTCGGACTTTGGGGTCTGCTTCCTCTGCAGCCAGGGTCAGAATGGCCCTGCAGGATACTGGGAAAAAAACTCGGTGGGCCACAACCCTCGTGGGCCCCTGCCAGGCCAGACCCCCCCTCTCCCAATCCCCCCTCAATTTGAAAGTAAAAGGAGGTGAGGGGAAGGTGAGGCCCTGGATGGTCGCGGGGGGCCCTATACGGCAGTCCCAGTGGGCCCCGGGGCCCCCCGGTCCAACCCTGTCTGCAGCTAATAAGAAAACCCCTGTTCCCCAGCCACTCTCTTACCAGAGAGGAAGGGGTCATGGGTGGGTGGAGTCAGGGTGGGACATGGTGGGAAGTGGGTGGAGACAGGGAGGGAGGATGGGGATCAGAGTGCACCAGGCCCCTCTGAAAAAATTTTTTCAGGGGGGGCCCGGTGCACTGTAGTTATGCCACTGCAATTAATGTTATACTTTGCACACTCACACTACACACTACACACATTGCATAATAATCTGAGAAGCTGGGTCATCTAAAACAGAGGCATATTTATTAGCAGGCTTTAACAGGCCTGTCTTGCTTTTTCATGACATGATCACATGGGGGAGTAAGTTACACCAATGGTGTGTAACCAAAATTATTCAGGGGCTTTTTGAAAATTTCATTCAGTTAATCAAAGGATTCAATTAGGCAAGGCAAGACTCTATGGTGCATATTCACTAAAGCACGAAGCGTGTAACGCTAGCGCTAATTCGCCAACTTGACGTCACTAAGCTGATTCGCTAACAGTGTCCCTGATGAAAATTCACTAGCGAAGGACATCGACTTGCGCAACTTCACACCCTTACGCCAGGCAAAGTTGTGCACTGACGAAGGGACTTGACTACACTAATTCACTAAGATGAAAATTTTTGTGAACGTTACTGCTTACGCTAGACGTTACTTCGCCAGGTCAGACCAATAGACGCATGTACAGTTCTTTGGGTCCGGAAAATTACTACAACTGCGCATGCGCCAAAACACCGCTCTGGTTTTGCTCCTGTTCCCGAGGACAAAATCTACACCGAGGGGTAAGTAAAAAGTTAGGGGCATTTGCCCCAGGTACCAGGTAGGCTGGGGGGGGAGGGAGGGGGGTCTATGTAGGGTAGGGGGGTAGGGGTTTCTTATGTTATGGGTTGAATTCTCCTTTAAGGTACAAAGATGCAAATTACAGAAATATCCCTTATCCGGAAATTCTGGAAATCCCGTTAATTCTGGATAATAGATCCCATACCTGTGTATTATATTTAAGTGCATATAAGTAGATAACTGTTATTGGTCCTTTAGCGGCCAATACCTATCCAGATGGGGTTTGTGTGAGATTGTATCATGCATCTTACAAGCAAACATTGAGCATTTGTGAAGCAAGGTGTTACGTGGACCGACAGATGAAGTATAGACATTTTCGCGGTGCTGGAAGAAAGCCCAGAAATTAAATGTTGTGCGTGTGCCAGCAGGGAAGGATGCAGCAAAATTTATCCACAACTCTAAATGGACTTTTAGATTTGTGAAATGAAACTGCATTAAGCAGATGCTAAGTACAGGGTGTAACAGACCTTCCCAAGCCATAAGCCATAATATTGTAAATTTATCAGGCAAGAGAACTTAGAGGTCAGGGATATGATTTTCTAGTAATTTTAATAATCAATTAACACAAGGTGCTGGTGCCTATTTAACAGTTAGCGCCACCAACTGGCAGGATTTACCTAGAGCAGCACTGTCCAACTTCTGTGGTACCAAGGGCAGGGATTTTTCTGGCCTATGTGGTGGAGGGCCGATAATGGGAAGCCAGTCTTGACCACACTGTGTTTTAAACCACACCCACTTTAAACCACACCCATGTTTCCACAGGAAACTACCAATTGGTTGGTGCTCACTATAGGGATATCACTCATCACTCGTATGTGAAAATTTTAAGTCAGATTAAAACATACCCCCATACATACATACTAAATCGATATGTCTCCTTTTCCCCTGTGGATAATACAGCACCCCAAAACATGTTTAAACACCTTAGGGGCCCCTAGCAACAATTTCCAAATGCAACCTCCCAGAACAAACCTTACCAGGATCATGTCTCACAGGGAGCATATGGCAGGCAGAGTATGGCACACAAAGAGCACAGGGCAGCCAGAGTATGGCACACAAGGAGCACAGGGCAGGCAAAGTATGGCACACACAGGGATCATAGGGCAGGCAGAGTATAACACACAAGTAGCACAGGGCAGGCAGAGTATAACACACAAGGAGCACAGGGCAGGTAGAGTACGGCACACAAGGAGCACATGGCAGGCAGTGTGGCACACAGGGAAAAAAGGGCAGGAAGAGTATGGCACACATGGAGCATGGGGCAGGCACAGTATGGCACACCCAGGGAGCATAGGGCAGGCAGAGTATAGCACATAAGGAGCACAGGACAGGCCGAGTATGGCACAAAGAGGGGGCATAGGGCAGGCAGATACGGCACACACAGGGGACATAGGGCAGGCAGAGTATGGCACACAGAGGGGCATAGGGCAGGCAGATACGGCACACACAGGGGGCATAGGGCAGGCAGAGTGTGACACACAAGTAGCATAGGGCAGGCAGAGTATGGCACACAGAGGGGGGCATAGGGCAGGCAGCGTATCGCACACACGGAGCATAGGGCAGGAAGAGTATGGAACACACAGGGAGCATAGGGCAGGAAGAGTACGGCACACACAGGGGGCATTAGAAAAGGCAGAGTATAGCACACGTGGGGTCATAGGGCATGCAGAGTATGGCACACACAGGGGGCGTATGGCAGGCAGAGTATGGCACACAGGGAGCATAGGGAAGGCAGAGTATGGCACACACAGGGGGCATGGGGCAGGCAGAGTACAACACACACAAGGGGCACAGGGCCATGAAGGCAATTCTCCTATGTGCTGGGCATCGCACAAAGTTTGCACTTGCATTTTGCTATCACATAGTAAATGATCTCCCCTAGACATGGGAGCCATTTCTGTTAGAAGGCATGTATATATGATTTGGGACAGTATTAAGTAATTCAGAAACAGTAACATAACACATTAGTCAACAGATCATGTCTGAGCTATTTTCATGGCTTAAGAGAAGATAAGATATGTCAATAATATAGTAAAAGAGAAGCAATGGGAGTGGCTGAAGGCACAAGGCTGTCAGCACAGATAAGGTATTCCAGCAGGAAGGCAATGGGACTTGGCAGCCAAAATGCAGGTTAGAGGTTAAACTTATTACCCAGACGATAAGGCAGGGATAACATCGTCCCTATCGCAATTTCACAGGAGAATTCCATGCTCAGTTATTAAAATGTTCAGGGCATAAATACATTTGCAGTTTATGGGTTGATAAGACTATTGTATGCAATCAGGCTCAGGTGCAGCTTACAGCGAGCATGGAAATGACTATTGCTCTAACTGACTGAAAGCAAGATCCGCAGGATTGGATTACATCTATCTCTCTGGCCTACTGACTTGCAGGTCCGAAAATTGGGGTAGTCAGAGCAGACACATGCCTAGTGCGCAAAGCTGGGGGGCGCCAGTCACATACTGGTCTGTCCCCTACCCCATGTCAAGTCCCGTCTCTCCCTATCTGCTGCTGGTATTCTTTTGCACTCCTGCACAAGTCGTTTCGTGCATGTGCGCTAGAGTGCAATTTCTCTCATGCACGCTCGAGCGCAGTTTCGTGCATGCGCAATCGAGAGCTTACTCTGCCGATGCCGACCGGCAAGGTTGCCTAGGGTGCCGCCCGGCTCTGCTGACTTGCATTATTTGCTTGTTGCATCTCATTCCTTTCATTCCGACCAATCCCTTGTAATGGGCACATGGCTCACTCATTGACCACTTCACTTCCCCTTCTTCTCCCCTTCTCATGTTCTCTCTCCTCATTTTGTTTCCACACTCTGCATCAGGGATCCCCAACCTTTTTTACTCATGAGCCACATTCATTTGTAAAAAGAATTGGAGAAGGACATAAGCTTAAAAAAGTATTTGGGGTTGCCAAATAAAGGGCTGTGATTGGTTCTTTGGTAGTCCCAATATAGACTGCAGCCTACAGTAGGTTCTGTCTTACCTCCAAGCCAAGAATTTAAAAATAATCACCTGGTTTGAGGCTACTGGGGGCAACATCAACAAAGGGGTTGGTGAGCATGTTGATCACAAGCCTTGGGTTGGGGATCACTGCTCTATATCTTCAGCTTTTGGACTGTGGTACCTTTCATTGCCACTACCTGTAGCAGCTCTCAAGCAACCTTCTCCCAGTCAGGGATGGGATCCAATTTCCGTTCCTTTTTCACAGGAGGCTTCTCAGATGAATCCATTTCTAGGAATAAACACATTTAATAATCTGGGCAATGACTTTTTTTTATAATGTTACTTATGATGTGGAATTTGATGTTAATTATACTGTAATTACTGTATATTCTCCAGTATAAGCTGAGTTTTTCAGCACCCAAAATATGCTGAAAAAGTCTACCTCGCCTTATACTCGAGTCAGTCACATTTCAAGAATTCCAAGATGGGTATTTTCAGGTCTATAAATAGAGCAGCTGGCCAGCTCAGGTTCGGGTTGGGAGGGCTCAGGTAGGGTTCTGGAGGCTCCAGACTCAGGTAGGGTTCTGGTTGGGAGACTTTGGGGAGGATTTGGTGTGTGTTGATTTTTTGTCAACCCGCACATCACTACTGAGAACATATCATACTGTTGGGAATCCTTCAGGATTCCTCAGTTTGATCTCATAGATCTTAATTGTCCTAATCCTTTGTGTGGCCCCAACCTAAACCAAAAAGTGATCGTACTTGCCACAACTGATGAACTAATTCAAACTTTTCATTCTGCATGTTACCCATATTTGCATGTAAACCATTATAAGGAGATGTTGGATCTACTGTGACTAGGGGGCAGATTTACTAAGGGCAAAACGTTCAATTGTTCAAAAAAAAAATTGGGCGAATCGAACAATCGAAGGGTTTGATCGTACAATTGGTATTTGAGCATAAAACTTCTGTTGCAATTCGGTAGGTTCAATCTGGCGAAGTAGGTAGTCGAAGAAAATTTTAAAGGGGAAGTACTTCGATCATCGAAAGGTCGAAGGATCGAATATTCAATCTATTCGATACCATCGAATTTGGCATATTGGATGATCAAAGTGGCCAAATTTGCATATTCGAATATTTGATAAAATCGTACGATCGGAATTCGATTGAATTTCGAATCCTTCACACAAGTTTAGTAAATGGGCCCCTAGGGGTTAGTTTGTGTAACGGTAACATTACTTGCCACAGCAGAATTGTTTCCTATAAACATGCCTGGCAATAATATGTGAATCTGTCAAAACTTAATTTACTGCTCTGCAATATAGAGTTTGATACAGCCGCCGGGAAGTAAAATTGAATGAAATCTCTATAAAACATTTTCTTGTCTCTTGCCTTAATAGGGATCTTTTGGCTCTGTAAAATTGATGGGCTGTATGAGAAGTGTTAGGAGACTGTAGGAGTCACGGCATATCCACAGCACCAGCAGATTATTCCCTACGGCACTGTAACCTTGAAGTGGCGCAAAGAGATGGAAACGGAAATTGCTCTTTCAAATTCCAAAGAAATTGAACATCTATATAGATTCTTTATTATGATGTATACAAAGTTACTGTTTCCAACATCATAAAACTGTTTTTAAAGGGATCCTGTCATGGGGAAAAACAAAATTT
>CM044434.1:151072886-151083273 GCA_024363595.1 Xenopus borealis
CTGTGTCTCCCCAGTAGATGCCCCAGTAGCTCCCCATCTTCTTTTCTGCTGATTTACTGAATATATTCTGTGCTGCTGTCACTTACTGAGCTTAGAGAGCGATGCACAATACTAGGGATGCAACAAATTCAGGATTCGGTCCAGCATTCAGCCTTTTTTAGCAGGATTTTTAATTTCTGGCTGAACTGAATCTAAATCCTTAAAATCGTATAACTTTTAATCACACAAACCAGGAACCAAGTTTTTGTCTGCATGCTGTGCACAGATTTCTGTTTAACTCGTCATTTACATATGCAATTTCGGGTTCAGATATAGTTCGCCATTCAGCCGAATCCTTCATGAAAGATATGTGAATCCCAAAATAGTGGATTTAGTGTCATCGCTACAATAAACTGTATAAAAGTATGGAGTATATACAAGGTGGATTAGTAATGAATGGCAGATTCTTACCAGCTCAAAAACCAGCACAATTATCATCCGAATTTGTGTGCTACAAAACACCTCGTATAAGTGACGAGAATGAAGCCCAGCTACTTTTACAACTAAATCAGTTTGTTATTGTGGGTGACTTTCATTATCCAGACATTGACTGGGGTAATGGGGTTGCCAGGTTAGAAAAAGCTATCAGGTTTGTAAACCTACTAGGCAGCGGCATCCCAGGCCGTCAGGCACCCTACACAATCTGGGCGGTCGCTTCACTCAATAGGCAGACAGAGCACAGAGAGAGCCCCACACTTAGGGTAAGAGGGAGAGATGGTACGTGCCTGGTGCCCCCTCAGCTTGCATCCTAGGCATGAGCCTACTCTGCAAACCCCAAGTTTCTGCACTGCTACTAGGAATGATTCTCTTTTGGATCTTGCAATAACTAATACCGAACTCATCTCTAGGATTTGCTTGGGTGAGCAGGGGATAATTATTATACCATGGTCTTCTTTGAGATTATGGTGCAGAAACAACTCTATAAGGGAGTAACTAAAACAATAAATGTTAGACTTGCAAACGCTGACAGGGCATCTCTGCAACATATTAAGTGGGAATGGGTTAAACACAGAACAAAAAGGGGATGTCTTTAAAATGCTGCTTAATAAACAAACGTCAGTATATTCCCCTTGTGAGGAAGGAACATTGTCACAAAACAAACTTTTGTGGTTCGATTAGAAAAGATGTAATTTAAGGCTTGCAAGTAACGGACAGCTTATTAGGTACCTTGCACCAATAAATAAATAAATCAGAAAAAGAAGCTAAAATTAAGATGGAAAAGGGTATTGCAGCAAGCAGTTAAAATAATCCAAAATTATATTTTAAATATGTAGATACTGTATGTATGTAATACATATGTAGTTAAACAATGAAGCAGGAGGGGTGGGACTCTAGATATGAGAGAGGGGTAAGTTGGTTGATGGGAACAGAAATAAAGCTGATATTTTGAAGTGTTATTTTTCTTCTATCTACAAATAAGGAACCAACTTATAAAGGTTTCCTTCCTAATCTTCCCAATACAACAAATGATGCATAGTTCATACAACAGCAAATTCAAAAGAGACTAGAGCATGTTGGTACCAGATGATATTCATCCCAGGATACTTAACGATCTTAGCTCTGTGATTCCCAAACCACTATACTTAAATTTTCAGGATTCATTGAGGTCCAGCACAGTGCTGAGAGATTACAAATTGCTAAAGGTGTGCCAATGTTCAAAAAAGGTATCCTGGTCTCAGCCTCACAACTATAGGCCAGCTAGTCTGACGTCATTTGTAGGAAAGCTTTTTCTGAGGAGTATTAAGGGATAAAATACTTGACTTTATTGCAAATAATAATACTATGAGTTTGTGCCAGCATGGTTTTATGCATATTAGATCTTGCAAGACTAACTTTAAGGACAAGGAAAGGCAAAAAAATAAAATCCCATTTTTACTTTCTTTAATGAAAAAGAAACCTATCTCCAATGTACTTTAATTAAAAAATGTCTACAGTTTTTATAATAAACCTGATTGTATGCAGTGAAATGCTCCCTTCATTTACTTCTGTGGATAGGAATTGTCAGACGGTCCCTCAGGGAAACAATCATACTTATGAACAGCAGGGGGAGCCCCCACCTTACTTCCCAGACATGCAGAACTCAAGCAGCTGTTTGTTTCCCTGTTTTGATCATTTATGACGATCTTTAAGCAGCCCAGACCACACTGAGCATGTGCACAGTCTTGGTCTTGCAAAGATGTATAACAAGGTTACAAGATGACAGCCCCCTGTGGCCAACTTTGAAAGCATAAATCATTTGTTTGATTAGACTTGCGGTGCAGTAAGTTCATGTTTATGTTTAGTATACAAAATATAGCATTTCTAGCCTTATTCTATTTTACACTTTCCTTGTCCTTTCATTTCTTTTTATGAGAAGGTGAGCAGGAACCTCACCTCTGGGATGGCAGTGGATGTGATTTACTTAGACTTTGCTAAAGCATTGATAAAGTGCCACACAGGTTACTGGTTAAATTAAGGAATGTTGGCCTGGAACATAGTATTTGTACCTGGATAGAGAACTGGCTAAAAAGATAGACTACAAAGAGTGGTGGTAAATTGAACATTTTCTAATTGGACCAGTGTTGTTAGTGGGGTACCGCAGGGCTCTGTACTGGGTCCCTTGCTTTTCAACTTGTTTATTAATGACCTGGATGTGGGTATTGAAAGTACGGTTTCTATTTTTGCAGATGATACAAAAAAAATTGTGCAGAACTATAGGTTCCATACAGGATGCTGCCACTCTGCAGAGTGATTTGACTAAATTGGAAAGTTGTATACTAACTGATAGTGGGTTTCCATAACTGAAAATATCTAGGGGGTTTGTAGATAATAAGTCCAGGCAGTGTCATTCTGTATCCACTAAAGCAAATAAAGGTTTGTCTTGCACAAAAAAAGACATACACTCAAGGGATGAGAGCATATTTTTCACTTTTTATATGTTCCTGGTCATCCTCACCTGGAGTATGCAGTGCAGTTTTAGGCTGCAGTCATTAAGAAGGACATAAATGAGCTGAAGATACATGCAACTAAAGTGCAGAGACACGCAACTAAACTAGTAAGAGGGAAGGAAGACTTAAATTATGATGGTAGACTGTCCAGGTTGGGGTTGTTTTCTCTGGAAAAAAGGAGCCTGCCAGGGGACATGATTACACTTTACAAGTACATTTTTACCCATAAAGAGTATCACAATTCAGGTCTGGACTGGCCCAAGTACACAGAGGCCCAAGCAGCCCCCAACCAGCCCTATAAATAGTGACTGTCTATACAACTTACAGCAGCCCCTCTGGCATTTGCCAAAACCCACAGATTTCCACTCCGGGCCTGCCACCCCTTCAAACTAGAGGAAAATAACTTACATTTGAAGAAATGTAGGTGGTTCTTCACAGTGAGGACAGTGAGGTTGTAGAATGCACTGCTGGATGATGTTGTGATGGTTGATACTGTTAATGCCATTAAGACGGTTATGGGTGATTTCTTGGACAAGTATAATATCATAGGATATAGTGATACTCAAATCTACAGTTAGTATACATATGGGTATATATAGTTTATGTCAGTGTATGGAGGGGTTGTTGTGAGTGTATGTATGGATGCTGGGTTTCATTTGGTGGGGTTGAAATTGATGTACTTTGGTCTTTTTTCAACCCAACTTAACTATGTAACTATATGAATTTAATAATCAGCCCTGTAGAAGCAGCTTCAGAACCTTATTTTTCTGCTTGAAGATTTGTGATGACCCCTAAAGCTTAGCTTATCATCAGCTGCTCAAAGCACACTGAGAATGTGCAGTGTCACTGATACTCCTCACAAAATTAAAAAATGATGATGCTCTGTGCACAACGTTGAAGGCCTGGACGATTCCTGCTTTAGCAGTGCTGAACCTTTAGGCTGATGCATTAAGTTCAATATATAAAACAAAGCATTTCTAGACATATTTGTTTTTAGGGTTTAGTTCTCCTTTAACTAAAAGATAATGACATTGGTGCTGCCTGGGCGGTCAATACTGTATCACGCTTAGATGTGCAATGAGAGGAAGACTTCTGACTTGTACACATGCTGATGATGTACAGAGTTTAATTCTCTTTTTGGCACTAGGTCAGAAAACATAACTAAGTATTGATTTTCCTTAAGTGGTTGTAGAACCCACTAAGCACCGTATGAATATAATTTGCTGTGTGATTTAAAGTCATATTTCTTATTCTGCCCTGTATATACAGGGATCCAAATAGGAGAAAATGCTCAGGGCCTTACACATCATTGCAGAAGAAGAAAGGCTGCAGGTATGAAGATAGTGGCAATGCAGTTGTACTTGTCGAACAAGATGGAGAGAGTGAGGCTACATGGCAACAATAACACCCTCTTTTGTCAAGCCACCATATCATGTCAATGTAAAAACCATATGGGCTTTTCAAACATTTGAACTTGCACCATATGGGGTTTATTTTGATCAAATTTATTGGATACATTTGTAATACTAGTCCTAGCAATGGATGGTATTTGACTCAATAGACCTGTGAAATGCCAACCACGTTGCAAGCCTACCTATGAGCGGGCTGGAATTAGGGGTTACAGGGAAGAATAGAAACTTGCCCATGGCACAATTGCAGGGGGTGCAATTCACTCCTTTGGGCCACAGGTAAGCATATGGCGAGGGAGCTGTTGTGGTGAGTGAGCAAGGAGCATGAGTTGGGTAGCATGGGGTATGGGGGTTGAAGCCAGCTGAAGAACTAAGGGGTAAGTGGTGAGAGATGCAAGTGATACCTCTTTTGGACACAAGGACCTCTTGGCCTGGCACTGCAACCTAGTTGTATTTATTCAAAGTGCTCTTTACACAAGAATGCCAAAGTAACCCAATCCTTTAAATTGGAGAGTCTAGGATGCAAGTGATACCTCTTTTGGACACAAGGACCTCTTGGCCTGGCTCTGCAACCTAGTTGTATTTATTCAAAGTGCTCTTTACACAAGAATGCCAAAGGAACCAAATCCTTTAAATTGGAGAGTCTATGTTTCAAACAGTGTTATATTTCTAAACAACTTTGATTTAGCAGATATTAAATTGTGTACCCAACTCTTGTAGTACTGTACAGTATTCCAGCAAATCCAACAAAGAGTCAATGGGTCAGGGATTTTGATGTGTTACCAGCCCAACTAAAAAAACATTATATCCTTGCACATGATACACATCACATGTAGGTGATAATAATGGTACAAACCAGTAAACAAACAACTATTAGGAGTATTATTCACACAAACCTGACAAATAACACTTTTAACCCGTGTTCTTGATCCCACTTGTTATAATATTATATTCCGCACATGCTCCCAAGCAATTGTCTTAAAGGACAAGGAAAGGAAATAAAATCCCATTTTTACTTTCTTTAATGAAAAAGAAGCCTATCTCCAATATACTTTAATTAAAAAATGTGGATGTATGCAGTGAAATTCTCCCTACATTTACTTCTGTGGATAGGAATTGTCAGACGGTTCCTAACTGCTGTGCAGGCAAACAATCATATTTATCAACAGCAGGGGGAGCTCCCGCATTACTTCCCAGCTATGCAGCACTCAAGCAGCTTTTTTTCCCTGTAGAGCAGTCGGCAACTTTGTAGAGATTTGTATTGGATTTTATTTTTGCCTTTACATCCCCTTTAATGTTTCCAACTCCAACTGCAGGGACAAAGATCATGGAGCCAGATTTGGGATTCTATTTGGAGGAATATTTTGCTGCAGCCACTGGTTCTGCAGCGTTTGTATTAAACAATACAAAAACTGATTACACTGAGCATGTGCCCAGTCTTGGTCTTGCAAAGAACAAAGTTACAAGATGACAGCCCCCTGTGGCCAACTTTGAAAGCATAAATCATTTGTTTGATTAGGCTTGTGGTGCAGTAAGTTCGTGTTTATGCTTAGTACAAAATACAGCATTTCTAGCCTTATTCTGTTTTAGTCTTTTCTTGTCCTTTAATTGATTGAAGTGTTCCTTAAATACATCTGCCCTTTCTCCCCCATCTCGTAGCTCTCTCGCAGATTTTCAACACTCACTTCTTTCTTGGTGGTCTGACTCACCAATTAGATGCAAAACAGTTACTGTTTATCAGTAGTGATGGGCGAATCTATCCCGTTTTGCTTCGCTGAAAAATTAGCAAATTCGCGAAAAATTCGCGAAACGAGTCTCAGCACGGTTTTGACGCGCGTTGCATCATTTTTGACACGTGACGTCGTTTACGATGTGAGGCGTTTCGTTTTTGACGCGTCGCATCATTTCGGTGCTCGACTCGTTTTTTTTTTTCGCAAGTGAATTTTCGCTGGCATTCCGCAAATTTATTCACTGGCTGCGAATTGTGGGAAATTCTCAGCAAATTCGCGTATGGCAAATAAATTCGCCCATCACTACTTATCAGGAAGCTCCCATTTTAGGTTTCAATGGAGACCTCACAAGCTGGTGCCAAGAGTAAATCAGCAAAGTTTGAAAACAGGGCAGCAGAGGCACATGCCCATCAGTGATATTTGGGAAAAAACGGATGACACTTTCTCCCCATTTTGAAACTGTTGTAAAACATCCATTTCAGTGAAATGGACATTCCTTGTGTCCTAGACAATGCCATGCATGGATGCAAATACAAACATTGGACTCCTACTCATCATTCCTCCCTTACAAGTAATCCTAAGTGGCATATACCTAGTGCTGCAAGTCATTTGCTGCTGTCAAGTACTTTCCTGAGGGACATAAACTAGATCGAGTACTATGTCAACTGAGTGTATCAGAGTGAGACATTACAGGCATTGGGTACCCAGGTAGGTAGGCACTCTGTGAGCTGAGCACCTTACATCTTGCCCTTCTTTTTACTAATTAGGTGTGTCTACAAGTGCAGGAACCTCAAAACTTGACACATCCATGGGTTAGGCCTCCTTGATCTGGGGCACTGCTATATGGGCATGAATGGCCATGTCTGTGCTGGGTAAGACTGCTGTGGCTTAGCTGCCCCACTATGTAAAAATCATTAGGAAATATAATACCATCTATGCTGGACTGCCACTAAGACCCAGACTCAAACCCTTGCCTTAAAGGATAATTAAACCATTAAAATAAGTAAATGTTAAATTTTTGAGACTGCTATTCTAAGCACTTTTACATGAATGATTTATTTTTTTCATTTCCAAGATAATCAAATTAATTTTGTTACAACAGTGCCACCTGCTGGTCAGTATCTAAGCACTTTGACCACAAATTAGTTGAGAAATATGTCTGGAGACAAAAAAGAGGGCTGGTCTGATGTTCTTCTGGTTAGGGAAAACATTAGAAACTTCAGATAACATTTCTCACATCTTTTCTAACCAAAAGAACGTGAGACCAGCCCTCTTTCTTTCGCCTGACAACTTCCATGACTACGTCATGATCATAGTCTTTGTCCTTGAAGAAGACAACTTAGATGTCTATGTCATGATCAGAAACTGACCAGCAGGTGGCGCTGTTGGAACAAAATTCATTCATGTTAACAGTACATGTATCCCTTAATATCTTGGAATTAAACAAATAAATAATAGTAAATAGCAAAAGTGCTTAGAATAGCGATCTTGTCAATTTTACATTCACTTGTTTTAAAGATTTACTCATCCTTTAAGTGTCAATATTCCTTGACTTGAGTCCTTGAATAAGAGATTGTGGAGCTTTTTTGTCACTGTCCTTTTAGCTCTCCCTATATGAGACTGATGTTACAAAGGGAGATACAGTAATTGTTGCTTGGAACTGGATTTTCACTGTATTCTGTAGGACCTTTTAAAGCCTCAGTAACCATGGAATTCCGTTTAAAAGGGTAATAAATAATGATCATCCTCCTTTCACATAACGTCTGGTTTGTTTATTGGTGCAAAGCTTCCAGCAGCCGTCAGTAGCACTACAGGCCGTGTAATCCCACAAGATATCACTGTAACGATCGAATGCCCTGGTGACACTAGGACAGCTATTGATCTCCTCCATGACTAGGCCCTGTGGATAACCTAAATCTATAGTTCCATGGAAGACCAAAGAAAATTAGAGATAAATTGAATGTAATACATCTTGCCGTAATGCCCGGAATTAACTGCTACTGTCACAGAATTGGAATTAATTGGGCTCGGCTGTAACTGGTAGCCAACGAAGATGATGCAATGCTATAGATTTATGATTTGTTCCCAGTGATTACACATCTCTTTAAACTAGAGCTTTGCTTAAAGTTCTGCCCTGGAATTTCATCTGTAGTTTCATCCGCCACCTGATACTATTAGTCATGCCACAATTCAAACGCCAGCACCTATGCGGCTATAAAACAAGGTCACATCTTGACTAGAATGGCAGGTCATATTTATATATAGTTTATTTCACTTATCTCTCATCGTGTTAGGGTCATGGCTCACTCTGACCAATGCAATCCTCCCGGGGAGGACCATGTCCATCAAAGCCCACCTGCAGGCACCAGCTATGCATTTGAATGGGAAACATGGTGGCTACAACAGATGCTGAAATTGTCAGGCCAGGGTATCATGGGAAAAAGTGAGCCTCGGGAGAACCAAATTATAGGAGGTGGCACTATTTTAGCCTAATTCTTCCTCTTAGTAATAAAACTAAAAATCCCCCCAGTGAATAATGAAACATTTGTCTTTCCTCCAAGCCGCAATTTGTGGGTAGAGCACAAAGGCATTGGGTGGTAATTTTTTAGGGGAGGGATGCGGATACTTATTTCTTTCATTTGGTAGCAAAGTTCAGGATTGGGGTTTGGTTCGTAGAGAAGCCCTGCATTCTTCCCATTTACACTTACAGTGGCAAATGGAAAAGCCATCCATAACGACCAGTAAAATGTATACATAAGGCACACAGACCATGCAAAACAAAACTCCTTTATTCTCACTTTGTTTACATTTTGGTGTAAGTCATGTCTGTGTATCATCAATGTCAACAAAAACATTGAGATAAAGCATTCAATTAGTTTGAGTCTCAACCAAAACTGAAACCTTTCATATGATTATTTCATGGGAGCAATTTTTATAAGGCATAAGAGATTGGATAGAATAGAAACACAAGGAAAGGGATGTATACATCATAGGGTCTGGGCAGAGGCACCCTAAAATTACACCACCCACACTTCCCAGTAAGGTCCTGCTCTCCCATACATGGTAATAAAAGAGTGCTAGTGCAGCATAGTTGGTGGCCACTTGCTCTTCCTAGTTCATTGGCAGTGCTGGGCAGTCAGGAACATACACAGTTGAAGCTGATCCACTCCTGATCTCAACTGTACATGCTGCTGGTGGGTCAGGAGTAATTTAGACCCTGTACTGGAAGCAGGTCTGGACCAATAAATAGTGAATGTCTATGGCATTGAGCCGACCGACATCGTCAGAGGATTAAGATATCGGTCGGCTGGTTGATCGGAAAGATCTTTTCCAAGAAAGATCGTAATTGTTACGTCTATGGCCAGCTTTAGAGGCATTTGCCCCGGGTAGCTGCTAGGCTTGGGGGGGGGGAGGAGTGGGCTCTATGTATGGTAGGGATTTTTTAATTAAGGGTTGAATTCTCTTTTAAGGGTGATGGGAGACTGGGGTACAGCCCAAAATATGGTAACTCCTGACTTCTAGACAAGTCATTCCCATTGCATGTTGGGTATTGTGGCCTTAAATTAAACTTGACAGTTGGCAAATTGTTAAACAAAAATGGCATTACCCAACATGCACTAGGAGAAGCAGGCTTTCCAAAGGCCCAAAAAGTATATTTTTGTATTTATATTTATACTTCAAAACCCATCTGGGCTTTAAATTAGTAGTACAATTTGGCTGGAAAACACCAACAGATGTGTATTCACTCCGGGTTAGTGGCACCTTGCACTGATGGGTGACGGGCTGAGAAATAAAGTAATAGTGCTGGAATTCCTACTACCTGCTCTGTTTTCATATACCAGATTTTCTTTCTACTAGGAACAGTCATAGACCTAATTAAAAGCAACATTAATTCACCCTACTACCCATGACTAAGCCACAAACCATGATCCCTCCTCCAACACCTTCACCCAGTGGCGTAACTACTCCCTGGTGGGCTCCGGTACGGGATGGACACCTGGGCTCCCCTGTCAGGCCCTTACCTCTAAAAATCGTATGCTGGAGTGTTGAGGGCATGTGTGCTATAAAATCTCCCGCTTGGTAACCGCCTGGTTCCATTGCACCCCCTGCACCCCTGGTAGTTACGCCACTGCCTTCACCCACATTTGCACCCAAAGAAAACCATCCCACAGTGTAATTTAGTGTCATGTTTAAAGGGCAAGGAAAGTGTAAAATGGTGCATATTTTTTAATTAAAGTATATTGGAGATATTTTTCATTAAAGAAAGTAAAAATTGGATTTT
>CM044434.1:151098759-151109421 GCA_024363595.1 Xenopus borealis
TTCAGTCTAATCTACTGAAACATACAAGGATATTAAAAGTAATTTTGAATTTCCATGACCTGTATACAAGTACACAGCCAGCGGCCCTTTGACTTTATATGGTTATGGAACTCCTCGGAGCCTTCAGAGATTTCTCACACGTTACATTGTTCCTTAAAGAACTTACCATTAGCATCTGTAGCATTGAAATAGAGGTCAGAGCTGCCAAAGCCAAAGCCTATTCACAGTCACAAATGTGTCTGACCCACTTATTCTGACAGAATAGTGCCACTTGCTTATCTCAGCACACTCTGCTCTATAAATGTCTCCTGGGCAGCTCCATTCTTAGGCCAGGGTATAAAAATAAAGCAGCGGAGGGGGTAGTCCTTGTGGCAGTATTGAGGCGCCCCACATGGGGAATACAAACAGCAATCCATCCTCTCTGTCAGGGCTTGGACTGTTGGGACTTGGACTGTCGGGACTTGGACTACAACTCTTGATAAATTGCTGTCTTCATTCAGTTCAAGCCCGATGTGCGCAAGGGGCCTGTAGTCCTCACTAAGATAATCAAATGTATTTATTTTGCTCTTATTTGGTTTCGAGGCATTTGATAATTAAGGGCCAAGAAACAGAGAGCAGCAACCTAGCACCAGCTCTTATACCATTAATTAACTAGTGTACCCAGGAACTGGGCCTTTATCTTTATATACTGTATATATTTATCTCCCTAACTGATTATCTATAAAAGGAGAAGTGGTGACTGCATTACAGTTATTATTATTCGTTATTAATATAGGGCCAACATCAGTCGCTGCCCCAGTGGAGCTTACAGTCTGAGGTCCCTATCATATCATTCTCACTATGTCCAGTCAACCTCCTCCATGTTTTTGGAGTGTGGGAGAAAAATAGAGGGGCGAGTTTTATGTGTTCCCCATGTAGATAACTGGGGACTAAAAACCTATACTAGTGAATTGGGTGGAAACAGGGCTGTATTATTTAACCTATAAGCACTTGTGGGCATAGGGCCACAACTTTAGGAGGGTGGCTCTTGGTGGATAGAGCCAGATTCGGTTTGGGATATGTCGAATCCAAGCTATACTGTATGTAACCTGATTGATCAAAAAGCTTTGCATGCACATCAGGGATTTCCGCTGCTTTTCCAGTACTAGAGAAGGGTTCGGATTTGGTTCGGTATTCAGCCGAATCCATAACCTTGGTTTCAGTTATTAAGCCAAAAACTGAAAAGCGGGGCTTCTGGCATCCCCTTCACTGGCAGGTACTTACCAGCTAAACCTCAATGGCAGAGCTGAGGGAGGGGAGCAGGGGTACCTGTTTATCCACAACTGGGGGGTGCGCAGAACAACAGGTCCTTCTTTGCATGTGTTGATTAAGGGCTAGTTGAGGTTCAGTGCTTAGGGCAGCCCTGTGTAAAAAAAAATTGATTTGGAGAATTTTATGGAAAATTGAGGTTTAAGCCCCTTTTAACCACTCATCTCAGATAGTGTGAGATATCGTTTTCATGCATTATCTCACACTGTGGACTCTATTTTCCATAAGTTTGTTCCTGCTGGGCCCCCCATTTCCTATGTTTGTTCATGGAATCTCTTTGTCACATGATCTCCCTCATTTGCTCATAAAAAAATAAAACATTGAGCATTTAAAATGCCCACTAATTCAATAGATAAACTGTCAGCGTTTGAATTTTTCTAATGTAAATCCCAATGCTTGTATCATTTATACATATAGGAGAGAAACTGGGTTCCAGAAACCTCATATTATCCAAAGCCTGGTCCACTGCCTATAATAAACAAGGGAAAGTTGTGCAAACCACAAATTTTTAAAACCATTAGCCGGGGGTGCAATGAGGCTGTGAACACAAAATACATATAGACAAATACAAATACAAGAGGCCCTCTGCACTCAAGCCATTATCAATATATTTAAGACATTGAGACATTTTGTGCATACACCTACTAAAAAATGCCTTACCCTTTAAACAAAACAGGGATTGTTTGTCCATAAATTGCAATATATTTAAGCTGGCCAACTATGTCAAAGTGATGGTCCACTGCCTGCCTGATATCATGATGCCCTTCTGAGCAGAATTACTACCCCCCACAAACTCACTGCAGATATGTATTAGCCCTCGTCCTTATGGCTGGTGTTCCAGATTAGAAAGAATGGAAGATGTGATAGCTCCGCTTGTAATAAAAGTAATTACAGTTGAGATACTTCAAAAGGCCATTGAAATCTCAAAGCTATTATATATAACAAGCCTGGAAAGGAAAAGGTAATTCATTGTCATTGTCAATAAATCCTCAAACACATCTTTTTTTCTTACATGTTACAGGCTGACAAAACTCGAAGCGTTATTTTAGGCGGAGGAAGGTCTGTAGATCTCCACCAGTAACAAGGGTAGCCATCACTCCCATTTGTTCCACCATAGGCTTTTCTCTTATCAGAATATTAATATATTAAGGCCGCTAGCTATAACTAACTATACATAAGGTGCATACAAGTGCATAGATAATAGTATTATTATTTATATCATTATTTATAAAGTGTTAGCATATGAACAACAATAGGATTCATACATTGAACATACTGATTTACATACAAAGCAGTGAATATTTTAGAAGGCTCATTGGCTTTCATAGACACAGTCTACTATATAGCCATTGAGGGGCCCTCACATGGGGGGCACAAGTTTGTAATGCTGCTAGTATTGTCCCAATGGCTGCTTACACACAATCATCCAGCATTTAAATTTGTAGGAGCTTACTTTAAGGAGTGCATGCCAATTAGTGTGTTCACCTTCACATCCTTGAAACAGAATCCACAATTGATAGCAGCTAGGGTTGCCACCTGGCCGGTATTTTATCGGTATGGACGGTATTTTTGATGATTTATCCCAATGTTATTAATAGGGGAAAAAGGTAAATATATAGGAAGGCTGGCATTTTTTTCAAGAAAAGGTGGCAACCCTAATAGCAGCACTCCCATATCACATTAAAACCACCTTTATTTGAGAATTAAATCTCGGACCACCTGGTCCTTTCTCAAGCTTCACATCACAGGCAATTCCACAGTTATAACATTTGGTCACGTCCTGGGCATTTTCCAGTTGGGGCCAGTATGTCCCATAGCAATAGATCCTTCCGGCCAAGCTCAAGGGCATCTCCTATGGTTTTCACATGGGTTGTCTGCTTCAGAACTGCACATCTGGTTTTTGGTCCCAAACTATCACAAAACTCCAACAATTGTAAAACCCAAACCCATTTTTATTCTTTAGAATGCTTTACTAAACAGCTCTAGACACTGTCTCTGTTTGTTTAGGATAGCAGCTGCCATATTCGCTTGGTGTGACATCACTTCCTGCCTGAGTGTCTTCCTGCTCGCTCTGAGCTCTGGGCTCAGATTACAGCAGGTAGATGAGGAGTGAAGGCGATAGGAGCAATCTGAGCATGCTCAAGCCCAAGCCCTGGAGGTTTATGCTGAAAACAGGAAGTCTGATACAGAAGCCCATGTGTACACAAAAGAAGGAAATAAATACAGTGGGTTTTTTTTACAGAAAACTCAGAGCAGCATATAGACCTTTCTGATAAAGCTTACTTAGTTTTAACCTTTCTTTCTTCTTTAAGGGGCTGACTGGTTTCAGCTTTGTGGACCTCATGCTGCCATAGCCCTGCCCCCTACTGTCGCTGACCCAACCACATCATCACCCCCTTTGTCATGGTTTTGGCTGCAACAAAGGCAGCAACCATAGCCAAAATGTGGTAATCACCACTGGAAACATCACAGCCATAGACATCCAACCTCTATGGCATTATTGCCTTGCCCCTTTGATGTCACCAACCCCTTGATGTCACTGCCTGGTTCCACTTCAACCAAAAGGTGGATCTCCTGGTACATGGATGCAAGGAGCCCTTTATAGCCTCTGGTGGTATCTCCTTGTCTCTGGGCAATGAATCCAGGTTGCTTCTTCTGACCAGTCATCTACAGCTCCCAAAATCAAACAGACAATTTGCAAAAAGAGAAGAGGGAGGACATGAGAAAAGAGTAGATGGATGGAGTAAGGAAGGAAGGGCACAATTGAGAGAACAGAAGGGGTAGGTTGAATGAGAAGAGAAGATACAACTGCATGTAAGGCCAGAGGTAAAATAGAGAAGCCCCTGGCAATGCAAGAATGGTGAGGACACAACCTTAGCACAGATAAAGAATGTCCTGTCTGTGCCTCCCCAGCTGTTTTATAACTACAGTTCGTCAGTTCCCCTTTGCATGGCAGGGATGAGGGCAAGCATGATATACCGTATACAGTATAAGGAAAATATTTAACAACTGTTACACAATCTAATATCAGCCTATGTATTTTACAGAAAGGTTAATTAGTGACTTGTGTGAATGTGATAGGGACCTTAGACTCTATATGTTTACATATACCTATAGAGATATAATTCATACATACTATCCTACACTCATGTCAGAGTTAAGGTACAACTAGTTGTATTGTATAAGGCTTGCCACTGTTTATAGGGGGAACGTTACTATAATATGTATTGAAAATAGTTTTATTCTGCACATCTATGTATCTTCATCTGCATTGTGTTGTGCTGAAACGGTTAATTCTGAGCCTGCTGAGTATAGAGCCGGGTATATAAATATATATAAATATATAGAGGAGTCAGATGTGCTCTGTATGCACTTTCAGTCCACTCCACATCTTGCTGCAGATTGTGCATGAGCAGCACATGATATCATTGGAGGTGTGACTAGTTCCTGATGTGCAAGTGTAAGAGCTGCATTGCTGGTGTCCTCACAACTGCTAATGGAATGTTACACTATGGCAGCGTTGCCTCTCTCTGGAATCCGTGCGGAATCAGCAGGACATACTGGAGCCGCTCCAGAGGGATCTGCAGGCAGATGTGATACTGAAAGGTAATGACTTGCAGCAACAGATCTGTTGTGTATCCAGTATGTGTGTGTGTGTGTGTGTGTGTGTAGGGGGGGTTGTGTCCAAGTGGCAGTGTGTATAAACACAACAGGATGGTTTGGGTATAAAGTTGGCTGGTACTGGGGGGACTGAAATTCAATCTTCCGCAGATGGTTTTGCCTTTGATCATCAGCTCATAGGATGCAATATGTTCTTAGGAACTGATTGATTCTTAATTCTCCCTGACACTTCCAGGCTGCCGCTAGTTTCTAATACTCTCCAACGTGACCTGAATTCTAATTCTCTAATATATAAATGTATATATATATATATATATATATATATATATATGATTGTAAAGTTCCTCATTTCTGCATTTTCATACAAACATGGAGAATAAGAACTTTCCTCTTCTAGAAATACCAATGAAAATATCCAGGTTCCAGCAATGCTTGCTAGATAGAAGATATATGGAAGCTGCTTATTGCTACTTATTGAGGGGGGGGGGCATTTTTGTGATGGGTTTATAGGAAAGTTATTTGCTCTCGGATGATTATTACATTTGCAGTCTGGGAATTTATAATTTTATATACCAACATGTTGAACAAACCAACCCAGTTTATATACAGTACATGTAGTGAACTGAAAGCCATAGGTCCTTCCTTGTAACTAGGCAGGTCAGTGATGTAAGGTAAGTGATATAAGTGGGTGGGTCACAGGGCAGATTCTGGAGAAGGAGTAAATGCCCCCATACAAGGGCTGATAAAAGCTGCTGACAGACCAAGTTGGCAGCTTATTGGCCTGTGTGTGGGGCAATCAGACGGGCTTCCCTGGTCGAAAGTCGGCCAGGTTAAAAAATCCTGTTGGATCAGCACGATATCGCCCGCCTCAATATGGGCATATCAGGGAAAGATCCACTCGATTGGTGATATCGCCAAACGAGCGGATATCCCTGTGTATGGTCACCTTAAGATGGAACTGAAATTTGGGATGGATCAGGGCTTAAAGGAGACATATATATATACATATGGTATGTGCTTTAAAAGTTATGTTTCTGAGTGATTTAATTACAATTTCCCCAAAAACCCTACTTGTATCCCATCTGTCCCTTCCTGCTGCCTCTTTTCCCAGGCTGTGCAGGGGAGCAGGCAATACTTACTGCACTGTAGGTAGTGTCGGACTGGCCCACCAGCATCCCAGGAAAAGTCCCGGTGGGCCCAGGTGTCAGTGGGCCCTCATGCTGCTAATTTAGCCAAGTTCATGGCCATTCCCTATAGCTAGAGGCTAAATAGATGTAATGATAGATTATAGTATGTAAAAAAAAATACACTAGGAGAATAGAGGTTGAATGAGAAGAGGAAGAATAATAGTACTGAGAGTGGGCCCCTGGTCTAAAATTTTTTGGTGGGCCCCTAGTGTAAGGTTTTTGGGTGGGCCCCTGATGTCCCAGTCCGACACTGGCTGTAGGAACCAGCAGCTAGGATGAGCTGATAGGGAACTGAAGCCTGTATTTGCGTTTGTGACTGCAGGGATATAATTGGCTACCCTTGTCCCCTCCTACTCTCCTTCTGGCAGGGACTGTTAGGATGTTAGGTCATTTGTAAAGATATTGATCATTATTAGGCCAGCGTAAAACCAGGGTCATTCATTTTTGTCTACAAGATTTGGGAGATTTTCAATTATGCTACTTCTCCTTTAAGTGGGCAGGTCAGGGGTAAAATGCAGGTAAATTTACATTGGCTGCTGTTTACTGGCTAGGCCATTGAAAAACTGGCATATTGTCAACCCTACTGATAGATTTGTTTGTTTCCTTTCTTGTATCTGGAATGAGAGGCTTGATTCCACCTTTTAAAGAGAAGCATGTGCCCTTCCTTGTAATGAAAAGTCCATACTCAAAACTGAAATAAGAGGATCTCTGCTTCCCTTGTAATTGAAATAAGAGGCTCAGGTTCTCCCTCATAAACAAAATTAAGAGACTCGGTTACTGCCTCTCAACGGAAGTTAGAGACTAGACTCCTCCTTTGCTACTGATGCAGTTTATTCTTGGGAATTGAAATAATAGGTCCAGGTCCTTCTTTCAACTAAAACCCTGGGCCCTCCTTGCAACTAACTATTTTTAAGTAAAATAAGAGTTGTGGATCTCTGCTTTGCAAATTAAAATGACAGGTTCAAGTCTTCCCATGTAAACCTTGAAACTAAAAAGGGAGGTTTAGGTCCCCATAAATTAGAGGCAAAGTGCTCCCCTTGATTGTGTATCATCCTGAAATAGCAGAGACATAGGGGTACAATATTCACCTGGGACAATCTTGCAGGTGACATATTCCAATAAAAGCTAGGGCGGTTGGTTGAGTACATCACTGGAACAACCTATAGATATTCCACTTGCAACAAAACATCCCTCCTTCTCCCTGTCTGAGTACATTTCATATATATACATATACATATATACATATATTCTACAGGAATGAGCAGTTTATGCTACCCCTTCCCTTTGTTTTCAAGACACAGTTTGTTGAGAACCTTAGTCCATCTCTGTTTAATCTGGTTCACACCTCAATGGACAATCATTTGCTGTAGCATTGGACAATGGGAACCCTATTCCACTGGTAAAATACAGAAGCAGCTTCTAGATGTTAATCAGAATTCTTACTTTGTAGCAGGAATCTGTATGGCACCGTAATAACATAAGACTGTTTTTGCTTGATTTGCAATTCTAATAAATAAGAATGTCAATGAATAAATCACTGATGGCAAATGGCATTACACTGAGGGTTCCACCTTAGTGCTGCTCCCTGTCTCTGCTGAGCCAAATACGGAATGATGTTACGTGATTACTTTCAGTGAAAGAGTTGCTGTACTCTATACTGAGCTATTATTCCACTGTAATTTCCACCTGTTTGGTGAAGTTGCCAAATGAGCAGATCTAAGGAGAATTTGGCCACCAACAAGATGGGCTGATCCAATCATTGGGCACAAGGAGGGTCAACTATGGGATCATATAAAGGAGCCTACAGACTCTTCATAGGAGAACAGGAAAATTAGGCCTGCCCCATAGATATCTGTACAATCATCATCCAGATATCAGTTGGGCAGGCTGTCTGTGGGTATTATTAAAGCCAATTAGCTGCTGACTTGGCCTGGAAGGACCATTTTCCACAGCTTTTATAGGTCCTTGTATTGTCACCTTTAAGCCATTAACCTTAGGGAACCTATAGCTAGATATGCAAATTATCTTCCATGTGCAAACCTCCCATAGGTCCCTGGGTTGGATGGGTCAAATGCTGTCCACATACCCAAAATAAGTAAAGGTCTTGACAGGAACTGTGACATGGCTGTCTAACTGGGCACTAACTTGGATATCTTGGAGAACATAGTATTTCTCCACATAACCAGAATAACAGGCCCCTTATAAAGTCCATCAAAGCCTAGATATTAACTTGCCTGCCCAGGAACACGTTAATTGCCCAGATATTGCTACATAAATAAGGGGGAATCAAGAACATTTTTAGGTGTCACCCCCAATCCATACTGGTCAAGCACAGTAAGGACCACCATAAGGATGACCAGCTGGACCTGCTCTTGTGATCGCAAGAACAGGCCCAGCTGGTCATCCTTATGGTTGTCCTTACTGGACTTGACCTGCATAGATTGGGGGTGACACCTAAAAATGTTTCTTGGGAAGTATGCAAAGAAATGTACAGTATCTGCACTCACTTAAGAAATGTACAGTATCTGCACTCACTACATAATATGGATCCAGTAGTACAGAGTGATATATTCTAAAAAAAATTTGTTCCAGAATTATCCCAGAATAGAATCTTGAGTCACCTGTGAATCTGCCCCCAAAGCTGCACTGGAGATAGTTAAAGCTAGGTCACCCATTCCGATTAGAAGAAAGAAGGTTCTGCCAAATATATGGAGGGTTTTTTTACAGTGAGAGCCGTGAAAATGTTGAATTCTCTCCCTGAATCAGGCTGATACATTAGATAGCTTTAAGAAGGGCTTGGACGGTGTTTAGCAAGTGAGGGAATACAGGGTTATACAGGGTTATGGAAGATAGCTCATAGTACAAGTTGATCCAGGGACTGGTCTCATTGTCATTTTGGAGTCAGGAAGGAATTTTTTCCCCTCTGATGCAAATTGGAGAGGCTTCAGATGGGTTTTTTTGCCTTCCTCTGGATCAACTAGCAGTTAGGCAGGTTAAAATAGTTGAAAGGTTGAACTTGATGGACGTGCCTTTTTTTTCAGCCTAACTCACTACATGTTACTGTGAGTGATTTGCTTCTCTAAAGGGTTAACATTCATATACTGAGGCACAGCTTGGCAGAACCGTGAACGCATGGAGATATTGAATTACATGGTAATTGCACCATAGCACAGCTATTGAGTGAGATGTCAGCCATCACTTGCAAGGAATACACAATTGGAGGTTGGGCTCATTCTCTTTGCACCAAGGAAAAATAATTGACTTTAAATCTGCCAATAAACCATGTAATACAGGATAAATAATAGGGTGCTGAGCTTTACAGGCCTCTATAATCCAGTCAATCCATCAACTGTTTGCATAAAAATGCATTTCATAATTAGTTGGCTTTCCTGGAGTAATCCTTTTAAGTGTCTCTGCCCACGGTATTGCTAAGTGCTAATTGTAACTGGAGGCAAATGAATAGTGTTCAGCAGAATGAACCATAAAACAACTGTGATTAGCAACATAACGGCAATAGCTGCTCTTTTATATGGGGAGCTCCTACTCCCATCCACCTGCATCAGGTGTGTCAAGACAGTGATGGGACATTAGATTTCAGAAGTGCTCCTCTTAGAATGGATTCCTTCCCTAGTACTTTCCAAGAGAGCTTTTGTGCCAGTTTATTATTAATTTATCAATGCATCATGCTGGGGCACTTTGTAGCTCTGTAATGAACTCCAGCCTTGAGCAGGTGGTAAGTAAAGTACAGGTGCCTGGATGTGCCTGACATCCGCTGGTGCTTCTGTCTACTTCTACAGCATGTAGGGGAATGTTAGGGGTAGGGATACACCGAATCCACTATTTTGGATTCGGCCGAACCCCCGAATCATTCGAGAAAGATTCGGCCGAACCCCCGAATTACTCAAGAAAGATTTGGCCGAATACCGAACCAAACCCTAATTTGCAAATGCAAAAAATTGGAAATATTTTTTACTTCCTTGTTTTGTTACAAAAAGTCATGCAATTTCCCTCCCCTAATTTGCATATGCAAATTAGGGTTTGGATTCAGTTCAGCTGGGCAGAAGGATTCGGCCAAATCCGGATCCTGCTGCAAAAGGCTGAATCCTGCCAAATCCTGGATTTGATGCATCCCTGGTTAGGGGACACCTATTTTCTTACCATATGCAGCTGAATACATTGTAGGGGCAATGGTGCCTGTCTGTGTGTCGTTCACAAACAGATGCAAATCTCTACAAGTTCACAATGGGGGGCCAAGATCTGCACCTCACACTGGCTGCTGCTGACTGGCATTGCTTGCTACAGCCAAGTTTATCATCTACAAGGACTCCAAGGTCCTTTTCCATAATGGATTTGCCTAGTGCAGTCCCATTAAGGGTATAAGTGAATATTTTTACATCCCAGGTGCATGACTTTACATTTACCAACATTGACTCTCATTTGCCACTTAGCTGCCCAGATTGCCAGTTTGTCAAGATCCTGTTGCCCCCATTCTCTAACATAACCTCCTCCTTTATATAAGCTTTTAAATCCTGCCTAACAAACAGAC
>CM044434.1:151118622-151129962 GCA_024363595.1 Xenopus borealis
GAGATGCACCTACACACCAATATTACAACTAAAAAAATATATACTTGCTGGTTCAGGAATTACATTTTATATTGTAGAGTGAATTGTTTGCAGTATAAACAGTGTAATTTTAAAATAAATACTACACCATAAAAATCACAACAGAATCCTTGTAAACTAAACTGCCACACGCATTTGTTCCAGGGAGCCATGGAGTGCAGAATAGTAATCTTAACTTGCTCTGCCTTTCAACTACAGATGTTCTACTATGATTACTATTATCTGATGCCAGGAACTAATCCAGGCACTGATTAGTTTTTCAAGATCGTAGCCTGTTATTTTGCAGTGTGGAAAGATGTTTAATCCAGCTCTGGAGATCAGAGCACCTGGCGTGCCCTCTGCTGTCTCTGTGCTGTCTCTGTGCTGCCTCTGTGCTGTCTCTGTGCTGTCTCTGTGCTGTCTCTGTGCTATCTCTCTGATGAATGAGACTGCAATCCTATTATACACATATATGTATAACTCACAGACCGAATACTAACAGCTGCCCTGACTGATGTCTGTATTTGGTCTTATAGCATGAAGGATCAAATTATAGGTTTTGTTTGAGTGATAACCAGTAGAAACAATAGTCTGGGTTTTTTTTTTTTACATAATAATAACAAATATAATTGTAGCAGCAAATGTTGACTTTGTAAACTACACTTGCAGCCATAAAGAACCCAGAGTATCTGTCTCCACTTGTATCCATTTCTGGCTCTGGCTCACAGATCAATGCAGCAGAAGCCAGCTATTACATTTAGTAATGAATGTATATAGAGAGACGAGAAGTTGTTTATAATGATATTTTCCTTCATTGTGCAAACAGTGCATGAAAGAGCCCTTTAACCACAAATAAAATAGCATACTGGTTTTGATTGTTTCTACTTATTAAAGTAGGATAGTGTAAAAATGAGTTGTGTTAACCAAGTATTTTGCCATTTACATTTCATCTTTAAAGATGTACCTTTTTATTAGTGCCGAAATGGGCAAGAGCTACTGTGTATGTAATGATGTATGGGCAGAATGACTTGTGGCCTCCCATTCAGAATCTCTTCATCTGTAAGGTGAGAGGTCAGAACCTGTGACACAAACAGCATAAGCACCCAAAGCAGCTCAGTGACACCTATAATCAGATAAAGAACATACAGTTAAACCAATCCCATGTCTGGCCAGAAGAGGGCTACAGTTGCGCTCAAAAAAGCAGAGAGAATGCTGGGAAAAAACTGTTTTGCCCATAAAATGTCCAGTTTCCCTTATTGGACAAAGAAAGCAAAAAAAAAAAATTAAATCCCATTTTTATTTTCTTTAATAAAAAAGAAATCTATCTATAATATACTTTAATTAAAAAATGTCTACCGTTTTTATTAGAGATCTGACTGTATTCAGTGAAATTCTCCCTTCATTTACCGCTGTAGTTAGGAATTGTCAGATGTCCCTAACTGCTGTACAGGGAAACAATCATACTTATGAACAGCAGGGGGAGCCCCCGCCTTACTTACCAGCCATGCAGAACTCAAGCAGCTTTGTTTGTTTGACTGTGTAAAAATTTGTATTGGATTTTATTTTTGCCTTTACATCCCCTTTACTGTTTCCAACTCCAGCTGCAGGGACAAAGATCATGGAGCCAGATTTAAACAGATAAACTGGGATTCTATTTGGAGGATTATTTTGCTGCAGCCACTGGTTCTGCAGAGTTGGAGAAAGTTTGTATTAAACAATACAAAACCTATAAAATCCACATTAGATTACATGACAACACAGGACCCAGTGCAGTCTGTATATTCTGATTATTAATCAGTCTTGCTGTATCGGCTTCTGGCAGATATTATTTGATTTGTGCTGTTTTGATCATTTATGACGATCCCTAAGCTTAGCCCAGATCACACTGAGCATGTGCACAGTCTTGGTCTTGCAAAGATGTATAACAAAGTTACAAGATGACAGCCCCCTGTGGCCAACTTTGAAAGCATAAATCATTTGTTTGATTAGGCTTGTGGTGCATTAAGTTTATGTTTAGTATACAAAATACACCATTTCTACCCTTATTCTATTTTACACTTTCCTTGCCCTTTAATAGCTTATAGGCTAAAGCAGGGGTCCCCAACTTTTTTTTTACCTATGAGCTACATTCAAATTTAAAAAGAGTTGGGGAGCAACACAATCGTGAAAAAGGTTCCTGGGGGTGCCAAATAAAGTATATGAAATAAAGGATATTGATATTTGGTAGCTCTTATATGGACTGGCAGACTACAAGAGGCTCTGTTTGGCAGTACACCTGGTTTTTAAGCAACTAAAACTAGCCTCCAAGCCAGGAATTCAAACATAAACACTTGATTTAAGGCCAATGGGAGCAACATCCAAGAATCACTGAGTCACTGGTTCGGTAACACTGGGCTAAAGCTTGCCCACTGGATTTTATAGGACAGCCAAGGAACCAGCAATTGATCTGTTTGTTCTTTAACCCCCAGTGGGTGAGCCTTTTCTCTCAGCCAGTAGAGGGTCATGAGTTTTCCTTGCACCTCAAGTGGCACTTTAATATCCAATATTTGGACCAGTCTTCTGATAAGTCACATTGGCTTACAGGGGAACAGCTGGAAACAGCCTTTTCCACAATGCAGATAAGCCTTAAAGGAATTGTTCGGTATAAAAGTAAAAACTGGGTAAACAGATAGGCTGTGCAAAATAAAAAATGTTTTCAATATAGTTAGTTAGTCAAAACTGTAATGTATAAAGTCTAGAGTGACTGTAAGTCTAACATAACAGAACAGAACACTACTTCCTGCTTTTCAGCTCTCTTTGTTTACACTGACTGGTTACCCTGGTTACCAGGCAGTATCCAATCAGTGACTTAAGCGAGGGCCACACAGGCCATAACTGTTGCTTTTGAATCTGAGCTGAAAGCTGAGGATCAATTGCAAACTCACTGAACAGTTATGTCCCATGTGCCCCCCCTTCAAGTCACTGACTAACTCAGATTTAGGGAGCTGAAAAGCAGGAAGTTGTGTTATATTCTGTTATGTGAGACATCCAGTCACTCCAGCCTTTATACATTACATTTTTGGTTAACTAACTATATTAGAAACATTTTTTATTTTGCAGTTTTTAATTTTACCCTGAACTGTTCCTTTAAAGGAATTGTTCAGTATACAAATAAAAACTGGATAAATATATAGGCTGTGCAAAATAAAAAATGTTTCTGCTATAGTTAGCCAAAAATGTTATGTATAAAGGCTGGAGTGACTGGATGTCTAACTTAATAGCCAGAACACTACTTCCTGCTTTTCAGCTCTCTTGTGTTCCATTGACTGGTTACCCTGGTGACCAGGCAGTAACCAATCAATGACTTGAGGGAGGGACACATTGGTCATAACTGTTGCTTTTGAATCTGAGCTGAATGCTGAGGATCAATTGCAAACTCACTGAACAGTTATGTCCCATGTGACCCCCCCTTATAGTCACTGACTAACTCAAACTCAAAGCAGCAAGCTGGATTTTGGCTATTATGTTACACATCCAGTCACTCCAGCCTTTATACATTACATTTTTGGCTAACTAACTATATTAGAAACATTGTTTATTTTGCACAGCCTATCTATTTATCCAGTTTTTATTTTTACACTGAACTGTTCCTTTAAGCCTGTATGTGTATGTGCAGCGTTGGACTGGGATGCCAGGGGCCCAACAGATAACCCTAGACCGTGGTCCCACTTTCCAAGCTATTATTCTTCCTCTATTTAGAAGCAAGAGGGTGTGCGTGTGTGTTAGGGTTTCCACCTTTTCTGGAAAAAAATACCAGCCTTCCTATATATTTGTTTTTTTCCCTATTAATAACATTGGGATCAACCATCCTTTTTACTGGCCAGGCAGATAAAATACCGGCCAGGGGGCAACCCTAGTGTGTGGGTGTGTGTTGACACTATTATCAAAGCAGGGAAGACAAGACATGTTCTGTCGTGGGTCCCCCCACCCAGGCCCTTGCAGGGTCCCATAAGATACACATACAGAGTAGATATTGTGCATACTATTGAGTTAGGTTCACTGAAGCAGCTGGAGGGCTGCAATCTGGACAGTGTCTATCAGGTCTACAGTATGTGCATATGAGTTGTGGCCAGGCATAAACAGAACAGAGTTTACACTGTGCTTCCTCTGTATCTTCCTCCCCCCAGATAACAGAGGACTGTGTGTGACTGTAGTAAGTGTTCCTCCTCCTGCATCCATATGGTACAACAATTAGCATGAATGATCCCCTCTGTGCCTTGGGAGTGTGTCTGGGAGATAAGAACACACACATGCCTGAGTCTCATCTGACACCATAACGTCTCTGATTGGTTGGAGCAGAACATTAGACTTTTAGGGGCAGATTTACTAATGGTCAAATTTCGAATTTAAAAAAAAATTCGAAATTCGACCATGGAAATAGTGGGGAAGTAAAATCCTTGGAATTCAACTATCGAATTCGAAGGATTTTACCGCAATTCGATCGATCGAACGATCGAAAATAAAAATAAAAAATGTTTTATTTGATCTCAGCTAATGATTCCCAATTCGGTAGCTTGATCCTGGCGAAGTAGGTGGTCGAATAAAAATTTAAAGGGGAAGTATTCTACCAACGAATATTCGAATACAATTTTATTCGAATCATTTGAATATTCGATGATCAAATTTGCCTAATTTGCATATTGGAAGATTAGAATTCGAATTTATATTAAATTCGCTCGAACTTCGAATTATTCAGGTGAATTTTGTAAATCTGCCCCTTAGTTTCTATCTTTTTATTATAATAAGGAATGTTTCCCCTTTAATTTTTTCCATTTGAATGGCTGGTGTCTTTTTAACGCAGCCAATCAAATCACATTTTTGGCCTGATATCCACAGTCACTTTTGGCATTAATACAAATGACGAGCTGCGTGGCTTCAGTCGGACGCTTCTCCGCCGGCTGTGTGCCATGATCCTCACATTCCCAGGACAAATATTCTACATCGACCCTGTCCGTTATCAAAAAATGACGCTGTTATTTAACTGAAGCTCCAGAGGGCTTTTGAGGGATGTGAGAGTCTGGGGTGTAACTAGATGTTACCGGGTCCCACAGCCAATTAAGTTTAGGGCCCCTAACATAGCCAGGGGTTTTCCTTTTTTACCAATATATGTTGAAATTAACTCATGGGGCCCCCTATACCTCCTGGGACCCCCTGCAGCCTCAGGGCCTGCTTCCTCTGTAGCTACACCCGCTGGTGAGAGTTATAGTTCATCAACAGCATGGGACTGTAGCTTTGGTATAAAGTGTTACAAACACTATCATGCCTTACATTATTCCATGTTTGTGTCTTTTTACTGTATTCCCTTCCCCTGATGCCACATTCTAAGACAGATTGGAGCCTCTTCCCCATGACAATTTTGCACTATACACAATAACCAGTACGTACGGCCCTAAACACCACCTTGCCTTACTTTATGTACTTCCCAACAGTTACAGTCTCTTTCCTTGCCTTACTATAGCTACTGCCCAATAGTTACAGTCCATTTCCTTGCCTTACTATAGCTACTGCCCAATAGTTACAGTCCCTTTCCTTGTCTTACTATATCTACTACCCAATAGTTACAGTGCCTTTCCTTACCTTACTATACAGTATCTACTACCCAATAATTACAGTCCCTTTCCTTGCTTACTATATCTACTACCCAATAGTTAGAGTCCCTTTCCTTGCTTACTATATCTACTACCCAACAGTTACAGTCTCTTTCCTTGCCTTACTATATCTACTACCCAATAGTTAGAGTCCCTTTCCTTGCTTACTATATCTACTACCCAATAGTTAGAGTCCCTTTCCTTGCTTTACTATATCTACTACCCAACAGTTACAGTCCCTTTCCTTGCCTTACTATATCTACTACCCAATAGTTAGAGTGCCTTTCCTTACCTTACTATATCTACTACCCAATAATTACAGTCCCTTTCCTTGCTTACTATATCTACTGCCCAATAGTTAGAGTCCCTTTCCTTGTTTACTATATCTACTACCCAATAGTTAGAGTCCCTTTCCTTGCTTTACTATAGCCACTACCCAATAGTCACAGTCCCTTTCCTTGCCTTACTATATCTACTACCCAATAGTTACAGTCCCTTTCCTTGCTTACTATATCTACTACCCAATAGTTAAATTCCCTTTCCTTGCCTTACTATATCTACTACCCAATAGTTACATTCCCTTTCCTTGCCTTACTATATCTACTGCCCAATAGTTACAGTCCCTTTCCTTGCCTTACTATATCTACTACCCAATAGTTACAGTCCCTTTCCTTGCCTTACTATATCTACTACCCAATAGTTTCAGCCCCTTTCCTTGCCTTACTATATCTACTACCCAATAGTTACATTCCCTTTCCTTGCCTTACTATATCTACTACCCAATAGTTACATTCCCTTTCCTTGCCTTACTATATCTACTACCCAATAGTTACAGTCCCTTTCTTTGCCTTACTATATCTACCATATCTACTACCCATTAGTTACAGTCTCTTGCCTTACTATATCTACTAACCAATAGCTACAGTTCCTTTCCTTGCCTTATACTTTTAACCTATATGGTATATGGCTGTATTTGCCACCAAAGAGACGGTCCCAATGGGTCATCACAGCCTTACCTATGAACAAGTTACTGTGTTGCAGATCCAAATGCTGGTGGGGGAGCATTTTGACACCACAATGGGCCTTGTGCTATTATGATAATCCTAGATTGGTTTCATTGTGACATCCCCTTAGCTAATTATGTGACAGATGTCATAATGTCTTCCCTTTCAGGCCTTTACATTCCAAGTTGCTTCACACTGCACAATAAGTACAACGTTCGGAGCCAGGCTGATTGGACTTGTAACTCTAGATTCAGCTTCTTATAATATTTACTTATATGTCCTAATTCTAATGCCCCCCTTATTAGCCACTAATTTGTGTCCATTATGGGGTCTAAAATAATTGTCCATTGAACTCTTTGGTATTAATGCCCAACATCTGCCTAATTACCCATGTTTGATCATTGATTGGGTGCAATCTGGCTGATGTTAGTCATTGAGGCCTTTAGCATTATTTTCTTAAATGTACACATTTATACCCCCCCCCACCTGAGCCTGTTTCAAAACTGTTAGAGGGGGGAAATGCTTTCATATTCACATGCACATACACATTTGCTGTGTCATGGAGGGTAACATATACCACGTGTACAAATATATAAGGAGATCGGAGTAGAGGAAAGGGGATTTCACTGTCAGCATAGAAAGGGCTTTGTTACTGTAAAGGCAGTCAGGCTACTGAGAAGCCAGCGATGAGGGTTTCCAGTACATATAATTATGACTGGTTAAACAAACAGTAGCAACTGATCCATTAAGCAATCAGATTGTCCTTTTGAGTTGAGGAAACAATGCTTCCCCTTATGATGCTGAACTGGCAGCTGGTCTGCTTGGGGGGGGGGTTGTTTATTTCTGGATCAGATTGTAGAGAGTTGCTGATGGATTTATTGCTTTTTTTCTTATTCTGTGTTACTGATTTGGTCATTACTTACTGGAAAAGAAAACTACTGTATCCAATGCAATTGTATATTGTTGTGTTAACTTACTTGGCTGGATTTTGTCTCATACAGCATTACACTAAATGAAGGTGACTTAGCACTGAGTCTGCTCATTCTAATGATACAAAGAACACAAGTAGAGGCCTCATTCCCTAAATACAAATGTGGGCAAGGTTCCATCTGCCAGATGATCAATGATACTAGGGACAGTCCCTCTGTCTCCATAGAGCTGAGCACTGTGCTTTGAGTTGACGTCACAATTTAAGGGGGTGTTCACCTTTAAGTTGACTTTTACGAATGATTATATTAGTTAATAAATGATTTGCCTTCTTCTGACTTTCAGTAGAGGTCACCGACCCCATCTAAAAATCAAATGCTCCGTAAGGCTAACAATTTATTGCTTTTGCTACTTACTTAATTACTTAATTACTCGTCTTTCAATTCCAGCTCCGTCCTATTCATATTCCAGTCTCTTATTCGAGTCGATGTAAGGTTGCTAGGTTGTATTTGGACCCTAGCAACCAGATTGCTGAAATTGCAAACTGGAGAGCAGTTGAATAAAAAAGCTCAATAACTCAAAAAAACAGTTGCAAATTGTCTCAGAATATCACTCTCTACATCATACTAAAAAGTTCATTTAAAGCTGAACAACCCATTTAACCGACATTGACCCTTGAGTGGCTGGTGCAACTGCTTTCTGTACAGTTTTGCTTTGGATTAATGTTGCACCTCTTTTCGCCACCTTTGCAGAATTACCCAACCATTAACTATAGATTAAAAAATAAATAAATTAGAAAATTACTTTTAAAGGTAAAGTATCCCTTGCGAACTATGATCACTATTTCGTATACAGAGTAGAAGTATCACCGTGCACAAATGGGCGGCCGATTCTGCGCTGCATTTCTGTGCATTTCGGTGCAATCTGGCCCCTAGTGAAACATAGAGTTTAATGAGATTAAGTTATTATATTTAGTTGCAGCACTCAGCTAAGTAATGTACAACTGGCAGAGCAATAATAAGAGGAGCTGGGATAAAGAGAGTGACACAAGGGGGGTGCTGCCCTACACAAAACAACAGAGGATTTAATGGCTTTGTCTCAGTGGCCTTTGTGATGGACACGTGACCCTTGTGAAAAGGCCAAATCACGGGTAAGACATGAGCCTTCGGGGGGTAAGTGTGCAGCCTGTACCTGCTGTGTTTACTTTACATCTCTAAGGATTGTTACAATACGTCCCCAGTTGACATAAGGCATATGAGCACAGACAGGGCCGTTTTAAGCCCTCGGTGGGCCCTGGGCAAAGAGTCAGATGATGGGCCGCAGCGAGTCAAAATGTTTTGAGGGGCAAGTCCACTTTTTGGCCACACCCCTCCCATTTTACCTAAACACAATCCAATTTTAGATCCCTAAGTAAAATGGATTAACCCAAGGTATATCAGTATGACTACTACAGAAACAGGATAATCCTTTTATTAACCCAAGCTCTACCAATATTATCACTGCAGAATTCACTGAAAAAGTCCAGTAAGCACTCCATAAATGCAGGGGCGATCCTGAGGCGACCTTCCTTTTGCTGCCCCCACCCCTCCTCACCGCACTCACCTCCTCGGCGCCGTAGGGGGTCTACGTCGGACTTATGGTTGCTACCTGGCCGGTATTTTTGATGGTTGATCCCAATGTTATTAATAGGAAAAAAAGATAAATATAGGAAGGCCGTTTTTTTTTAAAGAAAAGGTGGCAACCCTAGTCGCACTGGAGGGGTTGGGGGTAGTCCACAAGGCTAGTGCAGAAAGCGAGATTGCGCTCTCTGCACTAGAAGAGTCGAATTTCCTGGTTGAAAAGTGGGAATTTGGCTCTTAGTTGCCAGGAGCGGCATTTTTGTTGCCCCTGGCAACCACGGTGGCGCTGCCGCCTGAGATGAGTGCCTCAACTCACCTCATTGGAGGAGCACCCCTGCGTAAACATCAAACAAGACCACTTTGGGACACTCCTGCTAATAAACCACTCCCCATGTTACATATAAACTATAAGTGAATATGGAGAATATATAAATGAACAGAGTGGCAATTTCATGTATTCCTCCAGAACTCATATAAGGATGGCACACAGATTATTTCATGTATAAATACCCCCAGAACTCATATAAGGATGGCACACAGATTATTTCATGTATAAATACCCCCAGAACTCATATAAGGATGGCACACAGATTATTTCATGTATGAACAATATTTAATTGATTGTATTTAGAAAGTTTCTTATTTCAGTATGATGACGCTTATATAAAATTTTCATTGCTGGGATAGACCCTCTTAAAGGAGAATTCAACCCCTACGTGAAAAAACCCTCCCCTCTCCCCTGTGTAGGCCCCCTCCCTCCTCCTCCCCCAGCCTACCTGCCCCCCTGGGCAAATGCCCCTAACTTGTTACTTACCCCTCCTTCCAGGTCCTGTCCAGCGGCGTTCAGATTCAGATTTAGATTTCAGATTGAGCAGCTGCCCCTCTCACACCCACAGCCATGGTCTAAAGATGTCCTTACATGGACTCCTGAACAGCTGCTAGGAGAGTAGGAACATCTGGTATTACAAGGACAAACTGGGGTACAAACAAAGAATTTTTCTAGGACCCCATACATAGAGGACTAGTTGCTACTACATCTTATGTTAAAAATCACCCAAACTAGGGTTGCAAGAGCCCAAATTCACTAAAGCGCGAATCGTCTAATGCTAGCACTAATTCGCCAGCGTGACGTCATTTCGCAACTTCGCAAATTCACTAAAACCGACTCTGGCGAATTTTCGCTAGCGATGTAGATAGACTTGCGCAACTTCGCACCCTTACGCCAGGCGAAGTTGTGCACTGACGAAGAATCGTAATTACGCAAATTCACTAAGATCAAAATTGTCCTGGTCAGACCAGGCAAAGTTCAATACAATAGATAGGAGTTTGAAAAAAAAATGGAAGACCCAAAAAAACGCTGGCGTGTTTTACCATTGTAGGGTGATAGTGTGAAAAAGATCATTTTTTTTGGGAGGGGGGGTAACCCCCCCTCCTTCCCCCTACATTTCCTAACATATGGCAACACAACTATACAGGGGGCACATGTAGGGCAATAGAACAACTTTATTTTATTTATTAAAGGTTTCCTGGGCTCGTGTAGTGGAATGTAGTGGCTGTAACATATACTTCTTTTATACACTTAAGTTCCCGCCGTATGTGCTTTGCCTGGCGAAGTAACACTAGCGCAACTATGCTACCATTCGCCGACCTGAGCATAACTTCGTACTTTAGTGAATTTGCGTAGCGCTGGCGAAAATTCGCCTGGCGAAGTGCGGCAAATGCTAGCGAAGCCAACACTAGCAAATTTTCAGAACTTAGTGAATTTTTCCCCAAGGGGTCCAGAGATGGTGGGGCACAGAGATGGGGCTGCTAATCAGAGAGCAGATCATGCATTGTGAGAATTGTGGAATACAAATGGGGCCACAAAATCTCTACCCAGCCTGGGTCCCCACATAGTCTTAATCCAGATTTGTTTTCAAAGAGAGATGCAGCTTTCTGCCCTCCAGTTAGGGAGCATAAACAGGTGCAATCTGGTGACAATGTTTATTACAGGTATGGGACCTATTCTACAGAAAGCTCAGGGCCTGGGGCTTTCCGGATAACAGCTCTTTCCGTAATTTGGATCTTAAGTCTACTAGAAAATCAATAAACAATAAATAAAGCCAATAGGCTGGTTTTGCTTCCAATAAGGATTAATTATATCTT
>CM044434.1:151134351-151150137 GCA_024363595.1 Xenopus borealis
CATGACAGTATCCCTTTAATACACACTGTTCTTAGGGGCCATTTATTAGAAATGTTTTGGGTAAATTTAAATAAAATAGAATCTGGAATAATTTGACAAAGGATGACAGGGAGGAAAATCAAACATTTCTCTCTCTTTCTTCAGGGGCCCGTTTTCTAAAGGATGGATGGTTTTACCCCTGAAAATATAAAAATTTTCTCTCTTTAATACTCACAGTTCTCAGGGGCTGTTTTAAATAGAAATGTTTCGGTCTAATTTAAATAAAACAGAATCTGGAATAATTTGCCAAATAATGATGTGGAGGGGAAGTCAGGATTCTTCTCTATTTAATACACACTGTTCTTAGGGGCTCTTTAATTAGAAATGTTTTGGGTAAATTTAAATAAAATAGAATCTGGAATAATTTGACAAATAATGATTTGGAGGGGAAGTCAGGATTCTTCTCTATTTAATACACACTGTTCTTAGGGGCTCTTTAATTAGAAATGTTTTGGGTAAATTTAAATAAAATAGAATCTGGAATAATTTGACAAATAATGATGTGGAGGGGAAGTCAGGATTCTTCTCTATTTAATACACACTGTTCTTAGGGGCTCTTTAATTAGAAATGTTTTGGGTACATTTAAATAAAATAGAATCTGGAATAATTTGACAATTGATGTAAACTAAACATTTTTCTCTCTTTCTTCAGGGATGGTCTTGAAAATATTGTCGGTTTTTGCCGAAATGTATCTTTCCCTTATTATGCCCAGTTTCTATTCCCTTTAAAAGTTTTCTAAACCTTCCTATAGGGGACATGAGTGTCTCATTCAGAATCAGATCTCAAATACAGATGAGATTTTCGTTCTCCGTCAGTCAGGGTGCTACGGCCCAATAGGAATCTGCCATGTTTTTGGAAAGGGAAAAAAAAAAACTTTTGCTGAAATAATTTCCTTTGTTTTTGTGATAGAGGAAACAATGCGGGAAGCAGAGAGTGCACAGAGGCAGGTGTCTGAGGCGAGCAGCTTGCTCTCTAATGACGTGGCCTCTCACTGAGCAGCTGCCTGCTGCCTCCTTTGTGTTGGTCTATTGTTGTCGCACGCCCCTTGTTAATGCACACGCTGCCCCGGGGCAGGACCCTGGGAATGAAATCAACTTGCTCTTCTTAGAAAAGCTCCTAACCTGCCACAGAATGGGGAGGTTGCTTTACATCTGCCTGGCCCAGTAATTGTGAATTGCCTGCCCTGCTATTGGCTGCCTCCCTGCTCACTATAGACTCTGCTTCTCCATCTGTTCCAACAGTCATTGTTCTGCTGCTGCTGCTGCTGCTACTTGGGACTCTGCTCAGGACCTGCTGCTGCTCCAGGGACCCAATGTCTGTCTGTTCCCCTCCTAAAGTAAGTGCCTGGATTGTGGGATCACCGTGGATTTGTTCTGGTTCTTTGCTGCAAGTTTCCCTGCCAGAGGGATGCGCTTTGCTGCTTTCAGTTCTGGAGGACAATGGTGTTTTTATTTTTTTTCCCTGCCACCGGGTCATTTTTTCGCAGGGAGCTTGCACTCTACTTGTGAGATTGGCTGCTCTCGCTGTGCTGAGTTAAGTCAAAGCTGATTATTCCCAGGGCTTAAAGGGGGGCATGTGAATGTGATCACTTCTTGCCTAGGGAATGGGCTCACGTGAGCTCCTGTGCTTTCCCTGGGATCTCAGTTTGTTTCTCTTCATGTGGATAAATGTTCTGCTTAAACAGGTCCAGGGCACCTAATGTGCTTATAAAAGCTACAGTGGCTTTATTGGGGAGTTTTATAGGTTCAGACAGGGTCGTGTAGTAGCTAAACTCTGGAGCTCCATGTATACGTTCAGCAGGCTGTACCGCTGTCTGTGCTGCCATGCAATATGAACCTTAAGTAATGCGCACTCCTCTCTGCCATAAGGGGATGCTAATGAAGGCTTACGGACGCTTCGGTTCCACAAAAGACATTAAGGGGCAGATTTACTAAATTCACATGAAGAATTCGAAGTTGGATCGGATTTAAAAAAAAAAATTGAATCTTCGAATATGCAAATTAGGCAAATTCAACCATCGTATGTTCGAGTTCGAATAATTCGAATATTCGAATAATTCGTATATTCGAATTAAATTTTATTTGAATATTCAACTATTCGATGTTCGAAGTACTTCCCCTTTAAAATTTTATTCCACCACCTAGTTCGCCAGATCCAAGCTGACGAATTGGGTATCATTATTTTTGATCGAATAAAAAAAAAATTCGATCGATCGAAAAAAAATCGTTCGAATCGATCGATTGAATTTTTCCTATTCGATCGATCGGATTGCGGTAAAATCCTTCGAATTCAATATTTGAATTTGAAGGATTTTACTTCACCCACTATTCTCATGGTCGAATTTCGAATTTTTTTTAATTCGAAATTCGACCAATAGTAAATCTGCCCCTAACTGTCTTTTATATATATAAGTAAGTACCTGCACTCGGACTCCAATTTCCCGTGTGTGAGTCCTGGGTCAAACAAGTTGTATAAATCTTACAGATGGACCCACACTCCAAATTTGCGTGCTGTAAATAATTTCATTCAATCATCACTTGTGCAGCCAACGTTTCGGCCCATATAGGGGCCTTTATCAAGTGATACAAAAACCATTTAAATACTCTTTTCCTATTACAAAAAAAAGGCGCCAGAATGATGTCATAACCAAGGTGATGTTGTGAGTGAAAGCAAATACATTTAATCACCGCTGGTATGAGATCCCATATCCGGAAACCTGTTATCCAGAAAGCTCCAAATTACGGAAGGGGTGTCTTCCCACAGACTCCATTATAATAAAATAATCAAAAAAATTTTAAATTATTTTATTTTTCTGTTTAATAATAAAACAGTAGCTTGTACTTGATCCCAACTAAGACATAATTAATCCTTATTGGAAGCAAAACCAGCCTATTGGGTTTATTTAATGTTTACATTATTTTCTAGTATGCTTAAGGTATGAAGATCCAAATTACAGAAAGATCCATTATCCAGAAAACCCCAGGTCCTGAGCATTCTGGATAACAGGTCCTATACCTATATATATTTTTTTCTTTTATCAGTAGACATGGGCTGCACATCCATCATTCATCTTGTTCCCCTCTTATATTGGGGGTCAGCCTGCATTTCCAGCTGTGCTCTCTGCTTGGGGGAGGCTGCTGGGATTTGTAGTTTAGTAACTGCTGGCAAAGAGGAGGCTTTCCCTTTCTGACTGCAAAATACTGTGAAATTGTGTTAAAGCAAAAGTTGAGGGTACGACAGCAGCAGGTGGATTTTATAATTTATTTAGATTGTAAATGTCCTTGTAAGTGACCCTTATGTTTGAGAGTCTGTTTATATATACAGTGAATAATGTGAGGCTGTATATGTACATGGATCAGGGAGTTGCATTGTCATATTAATACACACATTGAAAAGTTGTAGGACCGTGAGGCCACCACTATAATCCTATTCTTTTAATTGCAGATTCTCTGTTTAGTGTATACTTGATTCTCTGTTTACTCGATATTTGTACATGAAATGCCAGGGCTTATATTGAATCTCAGTCTCGATCTGGCAGCTATTGCCTCTCTTATAATCCATGTGGATAAAATGTACAGTAAAATACATATTTTTAACATTAAATGTTTAGCTTGCGTCCTCGTGTGCCTATCATATATATATATATATATGGAGGCTAATGGTATATATATATATATACCATTAGCCTCCATGCTGTAGTTCAACTACAGCCCTCAGTATACTGAATGCAGAATGCAAGAATGCAGTTTTCAGCTACTGGAGGCTGAAAGGATGGACATCCCTGTCTTGCAGAACTAACCTTCTTTTATAAGATAGTGAGGTCACAATAGTGATTGTGGTTGCCAGGAATGCTGGGATTTGCATTTTGCAGAAGCAGCTGGGGCACTTCTGGTTGGATGCAGGAGTTACATAGAGACAGCAGGCCCAACAGCTGCTGGGGAACTCAAGGGGAGAATTTACTTGCTGGGGGTCTAACTTACTAATGTAGAAGTTTTATTGACATGCACTGATTATCATTCTATAGCTTTAGGAGGTGAGTTGGCTCTGAAACATTTTTATTGTGTGTATCAGACACACCAGCATACTCAGTGGAAATGTCTTATATCCTTACGTATAAACTTGTGATGGGTGTACAAAATTTATAATAGAGTGATGTCACAATTGGGATTTCTGTTGTCATGTCATTTGGGAAATCCAGCAGAGCACCACAAGCTTAATATCCCTGTATTGTGTTAAACTGTTTCAGTGTCGGACTGGGCCAACTGGACACTGGAAAAAAACCTGGTGGGCCCTTGTCTCTTGTGGGCCCAAATCTGGACCCTGTGCCTCTTTTCTTTTCCTGCCGTGAGCAGATGGTCGCAGCAAAAACACTATATGCATGCGCACGCATAAGGCGGGAGGGGGCCACAGCAGAAACATGCTCACGTATGCGGTGGGGGGCAGAAGAAGGCCCTGAGGAAGCAGCCCCGATGGTTTCACCTTTCATTTTGACTAATATCACTTTAGCTGTGAAAGATCCCTGGTTAAAAGGGTTGTTCACCTTTAAATTAACTTTTATGTATGATGTAGAGAGTGACATTCTGAGACAATTTGCAATCGGTTTTCCTTTTTTATTATTTGTGGTTTTTGAGTTATTTAGCTTTTTAATTCAGCAGCGCTACAGTTTGCAGTTTCGGTAATCCCGTCGTTAGGTTCCAAATTACCCTAGCAACCATGCACTGATTCGAATAAGAGACACTGGAATTTGAATGGGAGAAGCCTCAATAGAAAGACGAGTAAGAGAAAGTAGCACTAGCAATAGATTAGTAGTGTTACAGAGCATTTGTTTTTAGATGGAATCACTGTCCCCCACTTGAAAGTTTGAAAGAGTTTGACGATGGCAAATAATTATTTAGAAAAAAAAAAATATACATATATATGAAATAATGAAAACCAATTAAAAGTTTAGACCTGCCCATTCTATAATACACACTCACAGGAACAAAGAGAATAACGACCCATAACTGTAGGCCCGGGTGCAGGTAACGGAAAATATAAAAAGCAAATAGGACCGCACTCACTGGAGCTTTCTCAAACCAATGTTTTGAGCACAAACACTGCTTTTTCTCAGGGGAATACCAATCGCTGAGTTTGTCCCCGAGGAAGAGCAGAGTTTGTGCATCGAAACGTTGGAACTTCTATAAATAAACCACTTTATTTTTTGAGCAAGCTCCCATGAGTGCGGTATGGAGTATGCGGTAGGAGATACAGGTCTTTGAATAACACCCCCTTCAGCTCACACTTGGCCAGTTCCAGCTGGTGCTGAAAGAGTTAAAAGACAGGCCGCATTCCCTACACATGCCCCATTATATGAACATATGCATCGGCCTATTGAAAGTTTTTCAGAAGTTGGGCAAACGCATCAGTTGCTGGTCTCCTGCCGCTCCACTAGACATCTGTTACCCTAGTGCATTAACCAATCTGTTCAATGGGACATCTCTCCTTTGTTAGGGTGGAGGTCTGCAGACAACAGCGCTCGTTGGGGACACAATGGTAATTAAATACTGAGAGAGCAGGGCCGGGGGTATTTATTACATATTCAGTATTTGGCTTCCATTCTTTCTCATCAGTGGATAAATGCTTTTATTTTTTTATTTTCTTAAAAAAATATTTAAAAAAATTTAAATAAAAAATAAAAAATAGAATTTAACAACTATGTTAGCATACAGTACATACCAGACACCCAAAGATTTATTATATTTATATATATATATATATATATATATTTATACTTATAATCACTTTGAGAAAGGTCAGAGGGCTGACCGAAATCTTAGGACTTCACTTTGTGATTATTTTTTAAGTCCTGTGAGTGTGAGCTTTCATCCAGGTTTATATATATATATATATATATATATATATATATATATATATATATAGTCCAGAAGTACTCGCACTCAAAACAAGTTTATCCAGTGGTGCACGATAAAAAATTCATTCAGTGTGCAAATGATCAGCACCCACTGCTTTCAAAGTGAAAAAATGTGTTTATTCAACAAAAATACACATATTCATCCGACGTTTCGGACCCACTTGGGGCCCTTTTTCAAGGATGAAAAAATATATATACTTCTGTATAACAAACATCCAAGCAGAAGTAGATATTTGGCCACAAGAAATCCCACTTCATTACGTAACATGAACCCATCAATACAAAGTGTGCAGCCCTGTGCGTTATCAGAAGTTTACACACAATTTTCGGACCTATTGAGGGGCCGCAGGGGGCATCATACAAACAGACGCAGGGTCAGAAGGTTGTAGCCCTGACATCAGCCTGCCTCATTTAATTTCAAGAGTATTTATTGTCCCCTTTAGCACACAATGGCAGTAAGGCAGCATATTCGTGAATTATTTGTTGAACAGGATTTGGTGTAGCATAGAGCAAAAACAAATGTTTTCTGTTCAGGGTTTCATTGGAATTTGGTTATTATTTATCCCTACACAGCTGGTTTTACAAGTATATTTTCCCTACTACAAACTTAGCATACCTACCCACCAACACTCAGGCTTCTAATATCCTATATGGGGCTATAAGTTTATCCACGGATCAGAAGGAATGACGTTTTCGACTGAAACAGTGTGAAACACAAAAATATGGCAATATCAGACCATATATGGATTGGCCTATCTTGGACTTGTCTTCTACAAGTTATGAACTGGACTGGGTGTCTTTGGCTTCAGTCTTTCTTCAATAAGGACCAGTTCTTTGTGGAATGAAGGTGTTGAAATTCCACTTGCAATATCGTTGTCTTGTAATCTAATGGGAAAATAATTATCAAGGAATATGAGAACGCACCACGGACAGCAGCAGTTGGTTCAAGATGGTTGCTCACAGCTTATTGGATCTACTACCATGATTGGAGTTGGGAACAGGCAGCATGATTGGCGTATTCCTTAGGCCTGCTCCAAGTATAATTGTGTCAAAAAACATAACGATATTAAGCCATTCGTCGGTCCAAGCTCAGAGAAGTTTTGTGTTTATTATGCTTTTTTTTTCAGGCTGTGTATCATTTACCATTTATTGTTGAGACCAGATAAGGAGGTGGAAGAAGGTCTAAAAATGCTGAGGTTCAATTTCTTTGAAATATCATTTCCAGATTTCTTATGTAATGTTCTTCATTGTGTTGCCTTGCATTCCAAACCTTGAAAGCAACCTTTATATACTGTTACTTTAGGAGCAATGACACACAGGGTTTTTTGTTCCCTAAATATATAAATATTTTTTACGCACACATACCAAGTGCCACAGATTGAAAGGAAACTATATTCGTCAGCATTTGTTTGCAGGGAGCTTCACCAATCCTCTAAAGAATAGCGTTTTATGCAACCGTGTGAAGTGATGGGTTCTGGGACTTGTATTCCCTCCATAGTGGGCAGTGCACAGATTATCTAGAAAGCTGAGGAAACTTCAAGTCCCAGAATCCATCAATTCACACAGCGAGGGAGGGGTTACGTGACATTGTGAGTTTAAGGGGCATATGGAAATGTTTCATACACATATCTTGGTTTCCTAGTAATCTGTGGATTACGCCTGTGTAAAAAAATATATATATTTTTAGGGGCAAATTTAATAAAATTCCCTTAAAATCCCTCAAATCTATTCGAAATTCGATAAACATTCGACTATCTAATGCTTATCGAATAGTTCTAGGCTATCTTTTTGCTCGATATTCGATTTCTCGATGAAATTGTACGATCGAATACCGATCGTTCGATTTCACGAATAATTCATACTTTTTCCTTCGAGTCTCCGAAAAATTTGTACGATTCGATCGATCGAGGCATTCGATCATACGAATGGTATTCAAGCAGGTCTTTGCAAAAGAATCCTATGGGGGTGGTTCCCATAGGCTTCTATTGGTATTCGGTAGGTTCAATCTGGTGAAGTAGGCATTCGAATAAATGTTATATTCTTCGATTATCGAATGATTGAATGATCAAATATTCGATCATTCGATCTATTCGACAATTGGAATGTTCGGTATTCGATGATCGAAGATGCCAAATTTGCATATTCGATCCTCCGAAAAAAACGTACGATCGGTATTCTATTGTACTTCGATATCTTCACACGCATCTGCCCCTTAGAGTGTTTATGCATCATTTATACATGAGACCAACTACAATTTTTAATTACTGTATATTTTCCCTTTAAATAGTTTATTTTCCATTTATAAATGAAGCTTGGAATAATTCTAACCTTCGGAAGTGCAGAATAGTGTGTTTCCCATTCCCCCAAAGAATGAACGCATGCCAAGTGACTACCACGGGGTGAAATATATAAATCAGAAATATATATAAATACATAAAGCCCTCATTAACATGTCCGTTAATACAGGTCTTATTGACAGCTGCTTGGTAGCATGGCAAGATAAACATCTCCCGAGGAGTGTTCTGAGCATCACAATAGTGCCTCAGCAGCTGCAGAAGTGCCTGGTGCTTACTAAGCAATGTTTTAAGTGCTATGTTCTGTAAATGTAAGCAGGTTAATTGTGTCCTCGCTTAACAGGTGGACGCCACAAAGAATCCCATTCTCCTGGTGAAATGATAGAGTTGAGCGTTTGGTATCAGTAAAAGCTATTTATAATTGACAAGAGTTTCTTTAATATGTTCTAATCCAATTTTGGTCAACAAACTACCCCTTAATGGCTGCTCCAGGAATTTCCTATATCTAAGCCCTCAATCTTCATAGTGTACTGTTTTGACATGGGTAATGATAATAATATAAAATCAGACAATAGGATAAAGTCATAATGGGACATGGCTTGTATTCCGTTTGGCCTGGTTTCCATGTGGCACTGGCAGAGGAGATCTACAGTACAGTAACAAAAAGCAATACATCAAATATTTTCCCAATTTTATTTTTAATTGATAGTAGATGATTTTTTGAGAGTTTTTGGCCAGTATATTGGTAGCCGCCACTTGGCATTTTGACAACCAGAAGCTAAAACAATTTTAAGCACTTGCCACTTCTTCATGTTGGAAAGCATGGGATAATCTCTGTTTAAATCTGGCTCCATGATCTTTGTCGCTGCAGCTGGAGTTGGAAACAGTAAAGGGGATGTAAAGGCAAAAATAAAATCCAATACAAATCTCTACACAGTCGCTGACTGCTCTACAGGGAAACAAACAAAGCTGCTGGAGTTCTGAATGGCTGGGAAGTAAGGTGTGGGCTCCCCCTGCTGTTCATAAGTATGATTGTTTCCCTGCCCAGCACTAAGGGACCGTCTGACAATTCCTATTCCTTGTCCTTTAATCTTGCAAATAAATGTAAAACAACTGAAAAATGTGCAATGTGTGTATGTTGTGTATGGGAAATATGCTCAGAATTATATTCAATTAAATTGTAAATTTTGTTTTTGAGTGGAGGACCCCAACATATCACCTAATAAAAATGCTCCATGTCATAGGCAACTCCTAGATGGACTTTATGTGGCACAGTTAAGAAGCAGTTGCATGTGTGAGCCTATACTAACAGCTCCTGTTTCTTCTGATGTTCAGCATTTGAATGGAGGAGGTAGGAGGCAGCTGCACAACGTTCCATTTCCCTAATTCCTTGGGGAAGGGACTGAAGAGCCAGATGCGGCTAAGTGTATGCAAGGCTACCACATTTGCATGATGACCACAGGACCTAGAGCTCCATGCATTAATCCCTGGTTTAATGACTAGGTTTTATACAAAATTATCAACTCCACCATTAATTAACCCAAGCAGTTCCTTGAACATATGCTGGATCACCTTCTCACTCTCTGTATTTATATATATATATATTTGTAGATCCTGGTAATAAAGAGAGAGTGAAAATACATTCAAGAACCTTGCAGAGTAGAAGTAAAAAATTTGTAATGCACAATAACCAGTATTTTTCCAGTGACGACGAAAGTTGGACAGTAGTGTCCTTTACAAAATGCAAGAAGAAGCAATCTCGTTAATATACATATTATTTTAAAAAAAAATTTGCCCATTTTTTCGTGTGTAGTTTTTTTTTTATCACTTAATATTTTTCCCAGTCTTGCTTTTGTGCAATTATAATTTGTTTATAGTTCACATAAATACAGAAGAACATTTTAAAATATGAAAACACTGGAAAAATATTTATATTGGTGGAAAAAAACAATATATGGTAAATGTAAACATGATAAAATGATATTTAATGTAAAATTATGTTAAAGACTAGAAATTAACATTTTTATTTTTTTTTGGTTCACTTAACTTTTCAGGTGTCATTTCTAATTTAAATTTTGTATAACAAAACCAGTGGAGGGGCCTCAATAACAAACTTTTCTAAAAACGTCTTTTCAGATTTGCATTTGGCTTGATTTTCTGAGCCCTCCCTCCATTCATAATGAATAGGTGGTACGCTCGGGAGGGATTACTTTATTCTTCTTCAGGGTGATTGGTGCATTAAAGCATTAAAACTATGGCTAAATAATAGTTCTCCCAAACTTTTCAGTCAAGTCTAAAAATGTTCCTCTATTAAATATATTTCCTCTGGCCTAAAAACACTGCGAAGCTTAGAGAACAATAATGTTGGAGCTTCCAAATTGGTTTGGCAGCTCCATTGTTCTGAGAGGGTATACCAGACGCACTCCTGTCCCACTCTCTTTCATGGGCTTTTGTTCAGACCAAATTAATCTTTCACTGTGATAGCATTCACTATGGCATGTTAGAGCAGCGCATCTTAGCAACTGCAGCTTGGTTGCTGGGCAACACAGCGTTGGTCTTTCTTGTTAAGATTTTTTTTTATTAGAATTACTCTGAGGGCCACAGATTTAAGAAAATAAAATATCCTCATTTGGGATACTATCTTAATTGGCTCCATAAGATTTCACAAAGGCATAAGAAGAATTCATACATTTACAATTGAGTGTTGGTCTTACTGGAAAACCCAGATTTCATTAACGCCTGGTTTTGCTGGATTTACCAATATTGTGTAAACTTGATATTTCAAAAGGAATGGTTTAATGTAGAATGCAATGAAATCTGAGTCAAGGGTTTGATATCTCTACTGACTTTCTTTTGTCTGGACGCTCTTTGGATAATAAATATATTGCTCTGTCTCTGATATGTGCAATGAGTTGTAGGGTAAGAGAGTCTGTCATGTTCATCCACCCAAAACCCTTGTGGAGAGGCAGGGGTCTTCTTTTTAAACATGTTCATTAGCCTTTAAAGTCCTCTTGCCCTTTATTAGGGGTCTCCTGATTATCAGTTGCCATTAAGGCAGATGGAGCTCCAACAATGGCAGACAAAAGCAGAAGTAGGTGGCTGGAGAACAAACGAAGAGCAAATAGAACCCCAGATAGAAACCTACAACTAGAGACTACAACTACAACCTCCTACATGGGCCAGAACTATACTGGGAGTGTGTAATCATATGGGGGGGTGCAAAGTAATTAGTGAGTGATCATATGCATTGCTATGCTATTGTTGGCTGAATAAAACTCAAAACTTGATTGAATCAAAATCTAATTATTCATGGATATTCTTTGGCCATGGGCCTGCACATGCTGCAGTTTGTACTAGTCAGTTAGTCAATTATTAGTCAGCAATATATTCCTCTGTGTGGCCAGCATTGGTATGTGAGGAGAGGGGGAGGGCAGAGGAAGAAAAGGGAAGGGGATAGATGGATGGGAGCAAACAGAAAAGTTAAAGTTAAGGGGTGGTTCACCTTCACGTTAACTTTTAGTATATTGTAGAAGGGCCAATTCTAAGAAACTTTTCAATTGGTCTTCATTATTTATTTTTCATAGTTTTTTAATGATTTGCAATTTTCTTCTGTTTCTTTGCAGCTTTCAAATGGGGGTCACTGACACCATCTAAAAACAAATGCTCTGTAAGGCTACAAATGTATTGTTATTGCCACTTTTTATTACTTATCATTCTATTCAGTCCCTCTCCTATTCATATTCCAGTCTCTTATTCAAATCAAAGTACTCCACCACAAGTAAGAAGAGCACACCTGCTATCACATAATCCAAAATTTATTCCAAAAGAATTATAAAAAAAACCAAAACAAATTATATTAACAAAAATTGAAAAAAATAACCACATAAAAAAAGGGAAAAACAAAAGCAAAAAGCCCAACGCGTTTCGACCTTAAGGGTCTTCCTCAGGGGCAAAAAGAAAAAAGAAATAGGCAGAACGAGTCTTACTGTCTGTGAGTTTAAATAGTCCATGCTGCAAATCAAATGCAGGGTTGCTAGGATAATTTGTTCCCTAGAAACCAAATTGCTGACAATGCAAACTAGAGAGCTGCTGAATAAAAAGCTAAATAACTCAAAAACCACAAACAATAAAAAATGAAAACCAATTGCACATTGTCTCAGAATATCCCTCCCTACATTATACTAAAAGTTAATTCAAAGGTGAACAACCCCTTTAAGGAATAGCTAATTATAGACTATAGATGTCAGAATTATGAGACTGGATGATGATGCTAGAATAGAGAGGGAGAGGGTAATTAATAGAAGGAGGGTATTTGGGTAAGACAGAGATGTGTAAGTAATGAAGAAGGGGAGGGAAGTTAGAGAAGTTTTCTCTTCTTAATTTAAATACAATCATATTTATTTACTTTAGGAAATTACAGCAGCATCCCTAACATGTAATAGTATGTGAGCCTACCCATTGGTGTTAGTTTGTACAAACTGTCCAGTTACAGATACTGTGGGGCAGTGCTTAGTAATCTGTTGTGGCTAATCAGAGTGATATTGTCCATTCAGAAGTGCAGTATGGAGACACCTTTTGATAAGATACAGTAACCTTCTTAACAATGCTAAAAAGTGTGTGTAATTATGAACACAATTGATATAAATTGTTCTATTTCTTCAGGAATTCAGGACCCTTTATCAAAGCTTCAGAAAGGTGGAGCCTGACACATGTAGCAGCTTCATGGGATTAAAGGACCATCGGAAGAATAGCCTTGGCCATCTTTATGTGGAGAGCAGTGAAACACACATAAGTGCAATTGTACCGTGGACTATTTTGCGGAAACCAACAATGGATAAAACAAATACAAGGAAAGATGATTCCGATAAAGACACTTCTGGGGAGACGTGGAGCTCAAGTGGGGACTCAGAAGAAAGCACAAATTCAGATAATGAATCTGATCTATCAGGTAGACTTGTAGCAGAATGTGTAACTAAGAAGCACAGGCAGTTCTGCAGGTCCCCTTGTATACAACCGTACATACTAAAGCGCAATGACATTATACAAAACCTTAAAACAGAGGAAAATGTAGCAAGTACTAAAGAAATAAAGAAACCAACAGATGTGGTTAAGGAATGCCAAACCAAGCTAGACTTTGCACTTAAACTAGGTTACTCCGAAGAACAGGTTCTACTTGTCCTCAACAAACTTGGTTCTAACGCTTTAATCAATGACATTTTGGGGGAGCTTGTCAAACTTGGTAGCAAGAGTGAGAATGAACAGAATGGTGGTGGAAATGGTGCAGTCTTGCGGGAGACCTCCTCCATCGAGTCTCAGAGACCAGAATCTCCTTTCCAGCAGGAGCTGATTGATGATACTGAAAACCTAAGACCTATCGTCATTGATGGCAGCAATGTTGCAATGAGGTAAGGTGGAATGATGTGGCATCTCATGTGAGCTTGATGTTTTCAAAAAGAGCACTTAGAGGAAAAAAAGTGAGAATAAAATGCTGAATGTAATGAGTGGGACTGGTGCCTTACACTCTACAGGACAATTACTTACTATGCAGGTTAGTCACTAGTCTCTCATAAAACAGTATCTTTGTATGGTTCACTATGTTACCAGAGCTGACATCCGTATTCTATATTCCTTGTTTAAGCTACAGTATCATATAGGCCTTTTGAATGCCGTGGTCCTCTTAAAGCCAACTCCAGTAATGAGAATGCTCTTGCCCACACTTGTAAATCATATGAATGGGAATGTACTGCTTAGACATTACAGCTGCCTGGGAGAAATGCCACAGAATACAGAATTCAACATTTTCAAACTATACCCACCATAAGCAACACGTGTTTTTTTAACCACAGTTTTCTATAGTGTAGACAGCTCCCCATGTGCCATCAAACCCTAACTGGATAATTCTGTCACTTTGTCTATCCATTATATCTTGCAAGCAATGGCAAGAATCATACAGTTGGCTGGTTGTTCTTTTTATATATCAGCACCTAATATACAATATTTATATTGTTGGATTTGTCTTATTGTGATATATTTGCTAGGACAGCCATTCATGTTTTTTTTTTTTTAATTTGCAGTGGGCTTTTAACTAATATAACAAAAGTTTGGTGCCAGATTCTAATAAAGTGATCATGCCATAAAGATAAATCTCATGACTAATGCGATTCCAATTTTAAAATCTTTATTCACCGAACAATGCTCCTAACACGTTTCGTGGGCCTATGAGTACATGTGGGATCACACAAAACGCATTAGGATTGTTCAGTAAAATAAAGCTGCTTTTAAAATTCACTTGTATTGGTCGCAAAGTCTCCCCAAGCTGCAGGTTCGGGGCGCTGCACCTGGACCATAGACCTGGAGCTGTTAATGACCTGATACAGTGAATGTACACAATATTTTAAGCAATAGGTCCAGGCAATCTGCACCCGAGTCCACTCAGTTACAGGGTGAGCGTTGCAGTTAATAGAGCCTGTATATTGTAACTGTGTTCATGAAGGAGGCAGGGTTTGAGAAAATCCAAATTGGTGTAATTATTTAATTAAGTTATAAAAATTATTCCACTGAGCCCTGGTGAATTATGGTTCCTTGAGAAGATCTATCGGGCTTGGGGGACTCCAGTTGGACAGACCTGTTGCATACTTTACATGTTTTAAAGAAACAGATTCATGTCCTTCAAATGCCAAGACAATGTGCTATTCATGGTCATTTTAATTTCATTATTAGATCCGTAAGACTCTTTACATGAAATGCAATGTACGTCTGTGAGGGAGAGGTAGTATAAAATAGCAATCAATCGATATCCATTGTTGTACAGAAGATATTTGTTCCTGATGGCAAGATGAACCTGTTCTTGAGTGTTTCATTGCCCTCCCACCTTGATCTTTAATCCTCCACACTGTTTATATTATTATTATTATTATTGATGTATTAATAAAATGGGTCATGGCTAATAACAAAAGCATGTCAGCAGACACACAATTGGTAATTTCCATGTAGAGTTTAAGACAATTCTATATCCATGAATTGGCCATTGTCATGGTGTCCAGAAATCCATCCTCTTGAGTTGAATGCATGATTCAAATATATGATTTATTTAGGTTTCCTAAACCCAGATTATTTTGGGGTCTACTGCAGAAATACAATAGTTTGTCAATAACCAATTGAATTGCATTAAAATCAAGTGTGGTGTCTCCCCACATAACCCAATGCTCTCTCACTCTTCCAGTCATGGTAATAAAGAAGTTTTTTCTTGCCGTGGGATTAAGTTGGCTGTCTCCTGGTTTTTGGAAAGGGGCCATAAAGATGTGACTGTGTTTGTCCCTGCATGGCGGAAGGAGCAGTCCAGGCCTGATGCACTCATTACAGGTGAGCATGGCTTGGTCTCACTCATATACAGGGACTCTCTAGTTTTACTTCCAATACCTTTACATTAGCTTGGTTAGCAGGGGCCGAATGTTCCAATATACAGTTCATGGAAACTGAATTGTTACTTGAGTGCTTCAAGCCATTTTTCAAGTAGAGATGGTGTTGTCTAGGTTTCGAGG
>CM044434.1:151151822-151172996 GCA_024363595.1 Xenopus borealis
AAGTAACCCTGGGGGCCAGTATAAAGGTGGTACATCTAATAAACCTGTTTGCTCTCCTTTCATAGATATTCAGTCCTTCTCTTCTGTACCATTATCCAGAGTAGCACCAAATTAACAATGGGGTGGATAGAGCTGCAGCTCCAGGCTTGTTTGCAGGAATAGGCTTTTTAAGGTCTTGAGCCAAAGGACCTGACACATCCAGATTACAAGACTGGACAAACTCTATTAATATGTAAATTACTGACCTTAGTGCTTTAAAATCATAATTGTGCCTGTGCCAAGGTGTGAAAATGTTAATAAAGATGCATTCTGCTTTCCTGCTGCTAATTTCTTAGATTTACACTAATGTCCCTGCAGTAAATAAATGTTTTTTTTTTTTACTTATAGCTATATTAACTCCATATTCAATTGGATTTACAATTAGCAAGGTTAGATATATTTTTCCCTTAACCAGGCAGTCATTCATTTAATGCCAACCTGGACCGCTAGAGAATCATTCCATCCATTCACATATATTCAGAAAACAAAGAATAAGCACAAGCCTTTCAGAATTGATATCGCTTATATGGTTCTCTTATATTCTTTATTTTTGTATGTTTGCAGCATTTTAGCACTAAAGTAATAAAAAATGAATTTCTTTTCTTCTAGCCATTCGAAGTAATTGGAAAATAACGTTGTTTTTTTTTTAATTCGGGTAATATATTGAGTGAGTAAAATCATGTATTTTTTAATTAAAACAAAGTAAGACAGAGTGGAAGACATCATTAATTCCAGTCTGAATGCAGAATTATTGTCCTTAATGGAGATTCCTTTATCTTCCCTGGACCTTTTATGACTTAAACTGCTATAGGTTGTGTTGAGTGTTGGAATTTAGTGTGGACTCCTCTTTTAAGGTATATTAATCTTCACACAGATTTACTAAATTTGTGTGAAGAATTCGAAGTTCGAATCTTTGAATATGCAAATTAGGCAAATTCGACCATCGAATATTCGAATAATTCAAATAAAATTCAATTTGAATATTCGACTATTCGATGGTCGAAGTACCTCCCCTATTCGACCACCTAGTTTGCCAGATCCAAGCTGCCTTGGGGATCATTATTGTTGATAGAATAAAAAAATTCAATCGATCGATAAAATTGTTCAAATCGATCAATTCGAACGATTAATCGATCGATCAAATTTTTTCTATTCGATCAAAAATAATGGTCAATTGAATTGCGGTAAAATCCTTTGAATTCGATATTCGAAGGATTTTACTTCACATGGTCGAATTTCGATTTTTTTTTAATTCGAAATCTGACCAATAGTAAATCTGCCCCTCAGTGTTGCAGGTTGCATTATCGCTTTACAGGTAGCAAAGGTAGGAGGAGTTTCTGCTCTCCAGTTTTGCGTAGTTAACCTTTTAGCTAGTAGTAAGTAGTGATGGGCGAATCTCCCCCGTTTTCCTTTGCCGAGAAATTCGCAAATTGGCGAAAAAAATCTCGAAACGAAATTTTTTTTGGCAAATTTTTTTGGGGCGAATTTTCGCTGGCGTTTCGCCAATTTATTCGCCAGCGGGAATTCGCTGCGAATTCGCCTCTGGCATATGCCCCTAACTTTTTATTTACCACTACCTCTAGGTCCTCTCCAGCGGAGTTCACAGGCACCATGTTCTCATGAGCAGTCTTCTCCTTTAAGGCTAGTGACAAGTTTAGTCGCCCAGCGTGAAATCGCCTTTTCCTCAGGTGACTAATGTTCCCGAAAAGTCTTCCCGCTGGCTAAAATATGAATCGCCGGCAGTGATGGCACTCGGAGCACTTTGTTTCCTCGAGAGGCAACTTCGGAAAATGAAGTGCTCCGAGTGCCATCCCGCCGGCGATTTAGATTCTAGCCAGCGGGAAGACTTGTTGGTCTTTTTCGCCCGAAGAAGAGGAGATTTGTCACTGGGCGGCTAAATCTCCCTGAATCTTAACATGTGTCACTAGCCTAAGGTATTCCTCAGTTGACAATGTTTTCTGACTTTAAAGGACAAAGCAATAAAGCAGAAGGGACTGTTGTTTAGAGATCTGACATCAGTGCAGTAGTTTTATACCTTACTCAGAATATTGGAACACGGTCAGTTTGTGGACAGGGGCCCTATGCCACCTATTGCATGCCCATATTGAACCTTGCTGTGCCATGCATTGCCAGTAGATATGTGACAGATCAAAGAAAGATGTGGAACCATAGTAAGTGGTACTTAAATACTGGCACAGCATGTACGTATAAAGCCACCTACACTGTCCTCCCAATCACCTTCAACTTCCATAAATAAATTCGCCCATCACTAGTAGTAAGCCCTCCAGGAGAAACAGTGACTGGTATTGATTTAACTTAAGTTCTTGAATTATGTCCAAGATACATGTTTTAGGTGTTCTGGAGATTGTAAATTACTTTGAGCTGACTATTTTGATTTCTGGTTTATACTGCCGTGTGAACTCTTTTTCAGAAACAAATTGATATTGTGCTCCATCTGTATTTATGAAAAAGCATCCATCTGGGTATGTGTTGAAATTCCCCTGTGGATTAATTTTATCGACTCCTCTGTTGCAGGTTTATGCCTCCGGATGATCCATTGGGGCGCCATGGGCCGAGCCTTGATAACTTTTTGAGAAAGAAACCCGTAGTCCCTGAATACAAGAAGCAGCCATGTCCTTATGGTATATATATACATTCTTTTTTTTAAATGGTAGACATTATTATTTTATAGAATTCTCAGAGCAAAAATATCACATATAATATCATAATCATATTATAATATCATGTGTGAACCCAATTTTAGGCCAATGGGCCGGGGATAATGCACATTAAAGCTGCAGATATCCGTTATTTAGACCGATTCGGCAGTTTATCTGCCCATGTGGAGGGGCTTCCGACGGGTCATCCTATATCAGGCCGAAAATCAGGCTGATAATTATCGGGCAGACTTGCTTTTTCCTGCCATCAAGGACCACATTGGCAAGTTGATGAGGTCCTATGACCAGTCAGTGTCCTATCTCTTCATTGTAATCCAGTCTTTCAGCCCTACAGCCGAACGTTTGGATTAACCCGACATATTGTTGGGCATATCGGGGAAAGACCTTGCCAAACGAGTGGATCTTATCATGTATGGCCACCTTTAGTGTCTGAAATAGTAATGGATCAATATGATCCTCAATTTTAAATTTTTTGTTTCATTAATGACAGGCAAGTGCCCAGTATTAGATGCCTAGTATTAATGGAGTTTCTTTTATCTTGCTAACCTGTTTCAACCCAGTCACCCTTCTCTTAAGACAATGGCACGAGGGCCAATTTGGAGCTTTTGGCCACTGTAACTTTTACCCATTAAAAGCTTTGCATCAAAATTTCCCAAATCGTTTATGACTCAAAATCCCACAGAGTTGTATAAAGCTGGTTTGAGATAGGAAATTACATCATGCTGGGTCCTGACCTCCATTTGCTTGTGGTCAATCAGTCAGATACCGCACAGTATGAGGTTGCACCTTGTTTGGCTGCTTTAAATTCAAGTTCAAAGGATCTGAGGTTTCTTCTAGGGGCTGATTTACTTAAGGTGGCCATAGACACATCGCCAAATGAGCGGATCTCTCCCCGATATGCCCACATTGAAGTGGGCAATATCGTGGGCCCTAGGATCGTGTAGGGACCTTAAGGGTCGAAGTGAATATTCAAATACAATAAATTCGATATTCTAAGTAAATTTTTGAAAAACTTCGACCATCGAATAGGTTATTTCGACCATTCGATTAGAACAGTGGAATAGTAAAATCCTTTGACTTCGAAGTACTGTCTCTTTAAAAATCCTTTGACCGCAGGAATGCCAAATTTGGTGAAAAATCCTTGGATATTCGAAGTCAAAGGATTTTAATTCGATTGTCGAATTTCAAAGTATTTTCTACTTTGAAATTCGACCTTTAGTAAATTAGCTCCTAAATGTTAAAAATACAAAACACAGTATAGGCAGATTTGGCCAAGAAAATTCATTCTAGAAGATGTGTGAAACAAGATTTATATGTAGGCAGAATCACTGAGGACTTGTAGTTCTCCATGTAAAAGAAATCTGAGTTCAGGAATTCATATAGATTTTTCTCCATAGGAAAGAAATGTACATATGGGCACAAATGCAAATATTATCACCCTGAAAGGGGCAGCCAACCACAGCGTTCAGTTGCCGACGAACTCCGTGCCATGTCTAGAAGCAGCGCAGCCAAAACAGCGAGTGAAGTTGGACTTGTTAAAAGCAACAGTGTCCCTTCCAATACCAAGGTGGATACCAACTATGACTTGAAACGTTCTACCCCAAAGAGGCAATCGGACCCCAGTATAAGGATTCAAGCTTATGACTTAGAAGAAAAACTTCCTACCAAAAATAAGTTTGAAAGCAGGTCTGTGCCATCTTTAGTTAGTATATCAACTAATAAACCCCAAAGCACAACACCAATGAGCAATGGAATTCTTTCAGTTGGGCATTTTTCATCTCAGGATAAAGCATCTCCTGCCCTCTATTCTCCAGGTCTTATGTCTACAAAAAGTCACAGTGCCATGTCATACGATCAGTATCCCCAATGTGACTCACCAGTGGATGCAGGATATTACTCCATGATGAATGCTTATTCGAATCTTAGTATTTCTGGAGCTCGAAGTCCTGAAAGGCGTTTCTCATTGGACACGGATTACAGAATCAGCTCAGTAGCTTCTGACTGCAGCAGTGAAGGCAGCTTGAGCTGTGGTAGCAGCGACTCATATGTTGGCTACAATGACCGTTCTCACGTCAGCTCTCCAGATCCACCATTGGATGAAAACATAAAGTGTCAGCATGTGCACCCTCATTCGCGCTCAGGTTCTCAGACATATATGTCTTGCTACCATGATCCTTTAACCAGAGTCCAAAGTTTTGGTCATGAGCAGGAACAAAAGCATCACCACAAGCCACAGCCTCCATACATGTCAGGACCCCCTCAACACCTTACTGTTGCAGCCCGTTCAAGCTGTCCAAATGATTATCGCATTTCCCAGAATTCCCCTATTTCCAAGAACGGGATTATGGGTAGATCTTTAGTCACCACGAGAATGGAGAGTATCTCGGATTCTCGTTTGTATCAAAGTCCCCCACCAAGACATCATAAGCCATTTTTAAGCCAAGAAGCCACTGGGAGCTGGGATAGGCCTTATGGTGTGGAATCTTATGGTTACTGTCAGAATTATTCTGTGTCTGGCAATCCTTCACAACCATGTTATGAGCAATTTGCTTTCCAAAGCCCTCCAGACCACCAGGATCATAGTTGGAGGATACCATACTGTGGTCTACCGCAAGAACCTCCAAGATTTCCTCTGGGTACCAGAGAGAAAGTTTTTATAAACCTATGCAACATCTTTCCCGCGGATCTTGTTCGGCTAGTTATGAAAAGGAACCCACACGTCACGGATGCTCAGCAGCTTGCAGCAGCCATTTTAGTGGAGAAATCCCAGTATGGCTACTGAAACAAAAAATACACCTTTTGAGGTGTGAAGTACATTTCTTTTGTTCAGCTCATGCTGAAGGACGTTTGCTACAATAGCATCTTTAATGTCCTCCTTGGAGGTGGTTATATAAATATATTATTACCAACGTATGTTAATACTGAGCCATGTACCTGTTCATGTTCGAAACCATACTGCGATCTTTGCAGTGCTAAAGAGTAGCACGGGGTGCTCCAAATCAGTTACGACACAGGGTTGTTCTACATTCGCATTAGAATCAAAGATTGTGGGTTGATTTTTTTTTTTAACTATAATTACGTATCTTCAGTCGCCATTGTTTCAATGTACAGCTGAAGTCTAGTTAATTTAATTTTATAAGCGTAGGTATTTATTTATTTCTTTTTGGATGTTTGGTGCATCTGGGATTTTCAGCGAAGCACTTTTATATTCCTCGAATACTGTGATTGGTCAGTCTTAATTGACGGTGACAAAATGATTCCATGAAAAACCCTTTGTTATGACATGAGTGCATGAGGGTGAAATGACCGACTCCCTTAAAAACATTGCTTTGTCCATTGTGAGACCCTACAGCTATAGTTGACTTAGATGTTGATGGGTCATGAAAGTAGGCAAGTTCATTAATTTACCAGTTTTTGGTATTTTATAGCTTGAAGATTATTTTGGTGGAATTTGGAGATGAAAAAGATTCATTCAAAGCTGTGGGTGTAAGTGAAAGTCATGGTTCTTCAGCTAGAAGCAATATGATGCTTTCAGTCCTCTGTTCCAAAACAATTGTTTTGCTTTGCCGATTTAGTGAAACTTGAAGCTTTTAATCACGAATTGTTGGTCATCACAAGTTTCCATTCAACAGATGGAGGGAAACTAGTTGGACTGCCCTGGTTTTTTTAATGTTCCAGTTTTTTTTATGTCTAAAGGTTGAATAAACCGTAAAGTGTCGGACTAGATCTTCCAGGGCCCTCCAGAGAAGGTGACACGCAAGGCAAACTCTCAAACCCAATAAATGGAGAGAGTGCCAAAGGTATAGAGGTTTGTGGGGAAATTAACAAAGGACTACTAGACATTTTCCTGGTTTCGGGCCCACCAGGAGATCTTCTGTTATCTTGGCAGGTCAGTCCGTCTCTGGAAGACAAGACTATACATTATGGTTCTGCTTGATGCATATTTTTTAGTTGTGTGCACAGCAACTGAATGGGTACATCCTTGTGAGTCTCCGTTATTCGAATTTTTCTTTTTCAGATAAATGGATTTTTTTTAATGAATATTTGAACTGATATTTGAAATAGAGGTTTTTTTTTTACACTGGAAATAGATTTCTGAGTCTTACGGCCGTTATTTATATCAAACAAACACCAAACAGCACTGACATGTATTTTTATATTTATTTTGTACTCTCTGGTTTTGTATTTTCTCTTAGAAGAACAACAGAATACTGATGAATTGCAGTACAGCACTTTTATTGTATATTTATTTTACTTTTATAGCTTCAGAGCTCATTTGGGATGTATTTATTTTATTTAGAAATTAGGCATTAAGAAGGGGCGGGTGTATATATGCTGTATATATACCCAGATAAAGAAGGAATATCATATAAACATGGTATGTGCATTATTGCTTATGTTTAACCTAACATAATTTAACCTAAAGATATATGATATCTGTAATCTTTTTTTAAAGGAAATGCAAACACTTAAAATGAACTAATGTAAAACTATTCAGAATGCCAGGGGCAATGTGTGTCGAAAAACTCAGGTGGCAGGACCCCACTGGTTACCAGGGGAGCCAAAAATGCTGCTCCTGTTAATTGAAAGAGATGAATATCTGGTTATCAAATCAGAAATTCAACTCTTCTAGTGCAGAAAGCACTATTGCACTCTCTGCGCCTCCCTGTGGACCCCATCTGAAAAGGTGAGCACCCCTGCTGGATTTAAAAATGGTGTGCCCCAATGCCGCTAACCCCCTCCCACCCCCCCTGACCCACTCACACACATCCCCGTCCCCTATGAGTTTGTGCATCTCCTTGCGCCCCTGACCCAACTGTTCATAACCTGTTTGTCCCCCATGAGTTCCAGACCCGCTCACTCACATGCCTGTCCCCTATCAGTTTGCTCTCTCTGCCCCCAACCTGCTTGCACACATCTCCGTCCCTTACCTGTTCATACACCTTCTTGTCCCTGACCTGCTCCCACACGCCTAATACACCACTTACAGCTTTACCACTTGCCAGAACTAGGGACCTGGTGGTCAGATGCGGCAATTTGACACCCCACAAATCCAGGTCTGCCCTGCAGAGAACTTGTCTAAGCGCCTTTGTCGCTTAGATTATTTTTTTCTAGTTTTCGTTTTTTGTTTTGTTTTGAGGGTTTACATTTCCTTTAAAAAAAGTTTACCATCAGCATGGGATTTCTACTAGTAAGTGATTTCAATAGAAGCCTCAGAAGCATTCTTGTGCTTCTGCATCCACGTGCTAAAGATTTTACTATAGTAAAGAACTTACATTTCAACAATTAGTTTCTGTTTTCAAAATAGTAAAAATCTGTAAACCCATGATTTAAAACTGTTCGTTATTTAATTAAAAGCTAATCAGCTCTCTTAACTCCCTGTAAGCTGCCAAACTTGAGGCTTCTTCTCTACACTTCTTCTCTGCAGCCTCAAACTGAAACATAATATTTCTCTTTGCATATGGACCTCTCCATTTTGAGGTCAGTTATCAATCCTCTGTTTCATTCCTCATTTTGAAGGTAAACCCATAATAAAATTTGGTCAGATGAAAGAAACAACAACTATGGAAATTAAAGTTAAATTGAAATAATTCTAGGCTTAACAATTTTTAATCTTAATTAGAATATGTTGCTTGTTTCTTGGTACAAATTTTCAGTGGTTTTAGGTGAGAACTGTAATTTGGGGGGTAAAAAAAACATAATTGAGAGATTATGTATTTGTATATTTTCAAGTAACTTTAAAATTGGTGAACAATTGTAATTATAATGTATATTGGAAATGGTCCCCCTTAACTGCCCAACTCATTAGATAAACAGTAATTCAATGATTCCAGTCTGTGCATTCTACGTTAAAACTTCCTTTCTAGACCATATGTCTGTTGATGGCAAGTGGGAATTAATTGAGCATATTAAGTGTAATTACCCAGAGGTGTCCCTATCTGTTGCACTCACCCATCTATCGGCCCCTGTGGATGCACAAGTGGGGAGAAATTGAATTACCAATAAAGGTGAAGTCTACTTGTATCTTTCGGTTCAAGATTTACTAGAGATTTCTGAGTTTTCAATGAACCGCTTCTTACCCCAATCTTTAATTACTCTTCATCTCATATGAGGCTTAAAAATATATGCAATCATAGTCATAAAAGACACACTGCTGTAGTTCCAGGATACCTGAGACAATTAACAAACATTGCCCTAAAACTAATCCCTAATGGGACTTCAGGCATGGACCTCAATTTGGCAACTTATGGTCCAATTGCAATAAAATGGGTCTCAATTTTCATTATGATCTAGTACAATGTGCAAAGAGCTTGAATGTTCTTGGTGTGTCTATATGGGTTTCCTCCAGCTATAAACACATAAAATGGCTCTGTTCTTTAAACATAAAATCATAAATCAAAATAAAGAAGAAAAAAAATTATAATTTGTTCTCTCCACAGGAAAACCCCCAGACCAATGATAACCAATCTTTTTTTGGAATATATGAAAAATTCAAATAGAAAGAGACCCACTACTAGTAAAGCAGCAGCCCAAATATTTATAAAGTTAAACTTAAACTTCTGTTTGTTCTAGAGATCTTAGAAAGGTAATGAGATTTTAGTCATGGTATCAAAAAAAAAGCAGTATATAAAGGTATTATTTTTGAATGATTGAGTCATATTCCAAATCGTTGTCTTTGGCGCATATATCTCTTTGATTGTGACTGGAGAGACAACGCAAAGCTTGTATCCTACAGAAATGCTGTCTGTGTGTATGAACAATGGACTTGTTGATGAAGGTGGTGGTGCAAGTAAAAGCTCAATAGAGGTCTCAGCTCAGAAGTTCTGATCGAAGCTCTAGGATTAAAAGTGCACTTGTTGGAAATCATGTATCACAATGGAAGAGTATGCACTGTAGAGTCATTGTGAAGAAGCAAGAAGATGCTTTGCAGTAAGGTTCTCCTCTACAGGCTATTGGAAGAATAGATATTAACTTACCGCCTATACTATAGAATGAGGGTTTATCAACATTGAACTTTAGTTTCACCTTGAAATCCCTGGCCCTTTTTCTAAATATTTTGGTTTAGTCCATCCCCAAAAGTAACCACAATCTCCTTGATGAAAATGTGATTCATGGTGCCTCACGATTAGTAACACATCAACCTTGTTGCACCTAACATGAAAGCAAAGGAATGTGGTTTGGCACCAACATTTCTGAGCTTTGTCCAATCAACACTTAACAGCTGACCAACGTAACTGAAGGACCTATTGTATTACAGCTATTTCATTTGGTTCTCCCCACCACAGTTTAATATATATTAGAAAAATCTAGGTCAAATTTTCCATTAATATAGCAGGGTATTAGAACAGGGATATCCCAGGCAGATATGGTTCAGAAAACCAACTAAAACTAAAACCTCACTCATCTATGAATAGAGGTTCTTTATTGAAAGTACAATATATCCCTTTTTTTTTAGGTTTCTCTCCTAGGGTGAGATTTTTCATTATATAGTGGGCTCCAAGATGTTCTTTATGCCCTAGAATTTCAATATCTGAAAGGGATGTAATGCCTGTGCTGTGGCCAAAAGAAGCTTAGCCAAGCATCAAATTAGAGTAAGACATGGACAATGCTACCATATGAGAATTAAGTTTCCCAATAGGCTTTTTTCCATGGACTTCCCAAAATGTGCTCATGTAAATTAGGAATCTAAAGTCTTACTCTATACCCATAGAGCAGGGTTAGAGTGCTATTGAGCTACACCATCCTGCTCCATTTCACCACTTATGTGTCCATAAACTTTGGCTGATTTATCTTTCAAAGCCAAGTTTTAAAAAAAAATTGTCTGCACCAAAACGACAATTTTGTGTGAAATATATCACCGATGAGGAGAATTTTTTTTTATTATTAAAATTTTTTTTTTTAAATAACTCAGGTACTGCACCGGTTTAATTGGTTAAATCATAATGAATTCTAGAAATTATATATTGTATAACTCCGGTTATATTCACTTCATAACAAAATAAGATTTTTGTAATTCAGATTATAGTTTTCTCTTAAAATGTGACCTATTTATAAATAAATGCAAATACCTCTTTTGAAATTGCCCTTCCGCATGTTATTTTTACGGCACCTGGCGCTGGGAGTATTCTATAAATTTGAAATTTTTTTTTAGGAAAAACACAGTTTATGAGCAGAAAATACTTGTCAGCATTTATTACCTAGAATATACACTGAACTGCAATTATTTTTGTCTCATTAAGTATGGATGTGGAAATATGGCACATTTTTAACAAAGATCCTTAAAACCAGAATATACCTTTGTAAAAAGTTGATACAAATTGTATCATTTTTTTTAAGATCTGCTTTTTTAAAAAAAAAAAAACAAAAACAATTTTTATGTAAAGGTAGATTTGGGGCAACATTTTACCTGTTATTCAAAAAATGAGAACTAAAAGGGTGCTGGTTGTAACTAATAGTTGTTATATTATTTTAGTAATTTTTCTGCAAGATCTAAGGAGTCTGCACCTGATATGGCTTCATTCAGGGTTCCTACATGCACATGTGTGTACAGCTCCATTGAAAAAAATTGAAAGCGTCTGCTCCTGCGCTTCCCCTCCGGCTGAACGCATTAAAACCGGAACGCAGGGGAGCGCAGCTTCAGATGCTTGTCTGTAAGAGCCCTTAAGATTCCAGAAATATGGTAAAATGTTGCCTTGAAATAAAAATGAATGCCTTTGATTTTGATAGCATTTATCTATTTGAGCAACACCGTGTGTTGCTGCAGGTAGGGATTGGGAATATAGTAAATGCTACTACGCTGCATTGTGCTTATTTTATTAGTAATCTGAACTATGTTCAGCTTTGTTTTCTTTGGGACATGGTGTTCATGTAATAATAAAAAGGAACACGACTTGCTCCGGTTTTCATAAACCCACATCAACCAGTCACCGTGGGGACATGTATGTGAATTGTTTGGTTGCTATGGGCTACTAGACTTGGAGTGCACTTCTTTTTTTATTTCAAAGACTTCAGAAACAGCTTTTCCAGGGTGAATGTGATATTGAATCTGCATATTTCTATCAGCAAATCCAGTTAGCATGCCTTTCATTGGATATGTGTCTGATTTATACATCTTTACTTGAGGAAACCTGGAACTCATGGATGATAAATGGATACTACTGAAGTATACTCTGCTGGCACATGGTTATACTTTATGTTTTTATAAATGGAAATGTTTTATTTATATATAACTTTTTCCATGTTTCTATGGAAATGGTAGGGGGGGGATGGGAATCAATTCCTCTGTGCGTTTCAGAATTGTTTCCGCAATGCAGATGAGCATCTTCCAGAAATTCACAATCAGAGGCTTGTTGGTTCTCTATTGTTGCTGCGGATCAGTAGGACCAGGGGCAGCTTTGTATTTGTGGGTTAAAGCTGCTAATCCAGGTATGAGCAGATTAACAAACCTTGTTTTCTACAAAATGTACCAGAACTGCTGACAATCTATTCAAAGAGGATTAAGGCAAAAAAACAAAACCCACACAACAAGCAGTTCCTTCAGAACGTCCATAAAAAACAAGACTATTTAACAGGCTAAAAAATGACGGCACACGGAGTGCATTCTCCCGCTGGACTGAATACAGCTGATGTGCCTGTCTATTAGCTTTAATATAAAAAAAAAACACTACAATGAAATGCGCACTCGGATTTATTGGTTTAAAATTTTTTTTTTAATAGTCCGTCAACATGTATCAACCCCGAGTGACTTCATTGGAAATGAACATGACATCAAGTGGTGTTTTTCCTGATGAAGGCCCAATTTGAGGATGAAAAGCCATTGAACAGCCATTATGGATACGTCAATATGAGTCAACCTCCTTGGTGCCTCAATTGTGTGGTTTCCTATTTGTTTTTGCTTTAATCTTTTTTTCATTTTAATGCAAAGCACCTGTCTACACTGGTGGCTGTTGTCATTAACATCAATGACAGGCTTCTCCACCAGGTTTTCGGCACTTCTCCGCCATCATCAGTGTAAAACTGGCCAGATATACGTCCATGTGTCATAAGCCTAAATGCTTTTACACAGTTGAATATCTGGTTGAACATTTGATGACGCGAGAATGACTTGACGCTAGGGAGACCCACTCACAGTATGGTGATTACTCACTTTGGTCTCTTTGAGTAGCAATACTACTTGAAGAAAAGCCAAAGGCATCCAATGTTGGGTGAGAGTTGTAAGTCTACAAGACCTAGAGGACCTCCTGTTACCCCTATGGTATATTATTTATTGCATCTTACGTAGTAGCCTTGAGCAATCCAGCTTGTCCCTGGAGTAAGAAGGAAAAAAAATCATATGTTTAAAAAAAATTATTTTAGAAAAAACTGATGTGACCAAAATCCCACTGGGATTAAGTTTTGTCCCTCCCTTAAACTGGCATATAACTCTTCTTCTTGTCACCTTTGGAGGTGTCCTAGTTTGTATACAATAAATGTTGTGTGTGTGTGTGTGTTTTTCTAGGCATTGACAAGCATAAGATCCAATTTTGACAATTTGTCAATACACGTCACTGTGAATGTAAATATAACTCGAATGCTTTAGTTTTCTATTGTATATTATTTTGTGCTTTGTTCCAAAGTTGTTTAAATGTCTATTGCAAGTACAATAAACCTCTAAGTATCAAGTAAATCTGTGTGTCACTTAAGCAAAGTGTGTATTGTGCGGAGCCTGTGCACAATACAAAAGATTATGTGAGAGTGGTTAAACGAGGGAGGTGCAGAGCCCTGTATTTTCATGCGCAGCAGCTGTAAATTCTTTGCATTGTGTTTATGAATTTGCCTCGATTTTAAAATGATCTTAGTTTCCAGCGTTCAATTGTGGCGATAAATGGGAAAGTACTGGGTGTTAATACCTCCCTTTCCCAGCATATAATGTTCTGCTTGTTTGTTCATTGATTTGTCCAACCACTGGGGAATGCAGAGTTTTAAACACAACTTGAAACTTGACTATGAGTTACTGTAAAAGCAATATGTTTGAATTTGCCAAAATGTTACGGATTACATAGAGCCATTTAATAAACATTTTAAACTGTCTGTTTTATGGAATGGTAGCGAGTTTCCTTTTACAACTTTTTAAAATAATGATGTCACAATGGTTCTTTTAGGGCAGGGATCCACAACCTTTTGAACTCGTGAGCAACATTCAGAAGTAAAAGGTGTTGGGGAGCAACACTAGCATGAAAAATGTTTGAGGTGCGAAATAAGTGCTGTGATTGGCCATTTAATAACCCTATGTGGATTGTCAATCTACTTTGAGGCTCTGTTTAGCAGTGCACCTGGTTTTTATGCAACCAAAACTTGCCTCTAAGAATTCAAAAATCAGCACCTGCTTTGAGGCCACTGGGAGCAACATCCAAGGGGTTGGAGAGCAACATGTTACTTACGAGCTACTGGTTGGGGATCACTGTTTTAGGGTGTTCCGTTAATAAGAGTGAGTACTGTTGGGTAAAAGCAGCATTTAAGGAGACAGGAGTTACTCTTTGCACTCCATTCTGAATTTCCCAGGGGAGGAAAAGCATAGTTGGGAAAAAAAATAGTTAATTATTAAGTACATACTCAATATGGCCAGGGAGGATGAACTTTTATTCAAAAAAGATTTGTTAGTGTGATTTATATCTATTAAGTCACACTCTACTCGGATTTGATGTAGAGACCTTGGGGTTGCTGGTTGCTCGATGTAAGGACTGGGCCAGGTGAACAGCCAGCAAATTTCTTTCTATGCTTCTACCGAGTCCCAGGATTAGTCATCTTACCCCAGTATCCTGATTGGTGGCTGACCCTGCCCTATATTAGGCCTCCTCAAACTCCTTGCTTGAGCATTGGCCTACCTTATCACTGTAGCATTGCCCCTAGCTAGGTTTCCTGCATTAGCCCTTTTCCTTGTATGCAGCCTTGCAACTTTCTCTGCCTTCACTTACCTTGTCTAATCATGTTCCAGCTTCCAGTCCTATTCTGCCTTATATCTTCGCTTGTCTTGCTCTTACTCTCCTTTTCTGCTCGTCCTCCAGCTCCCAATCTATGCCTGCACCATCTTGTTCTTACTTGAATGACTCCCCTTCCTTCTCTACCCCAAAAGCGCCCCCTACCTCACCCTTGACAAAGCATTATTGAGGTTGGGTACTGGTGTTGAGGAACAGGCCTGGTTTGCAGTTGGCATTCCAGGTCATTCCACTGGTGTTTATTTGGGATGAGGTCAAAGCTCTGTACAGTCAAATTCTTACATTCCCATCTGAACAAACAAGCCACTCTGTAAGGACCATCCTTTGTGCATGGGGGCATTATTGTACTGAAGCAGGAAAGTGCCTTCTCCAAACTGTTGCCACAAAGTAAGAAGCAGATAGTTTTCAAGAATGTCATTGTAAACTGTAGCCTCAAGGTTTGCTTTCGATGGTACAAGGAGCCATAGCACAAACCATGAAAAACAGGCCAACGTAATATTCCTCCTTATTCACACTGGTAGTGTTCTCCTACCTTTTGACAAACCCAGTTATTTCAGAAGTTCTCTTCTGAGAACAAGGGACCTGGGTCTATTTGGCTTTAGTTCTCAAAACGTAATTTATGAAAGACTTAATTGGTTTGCTGGATTTAAGGTAGTGAAATCAGTTCTGTGATACTGTTCATAAATATGACAAGCGTTCAGAACAAGGGATCTGCTAGTCTATATCAGTCTCTAACATATGTACATTCATGAAGAAAGAAAGGTCTTTTAACTTGGGGGCCAGAAGTCATTTCATGTACTTACCTGAAATCCAGGGCCAGTGCTCCTATCAGCAGAAAAGTTCACTTGGGGGTGCCTAACTTTTTGCACCTCAAAGTTAAAAGACCTTTCCTTCTCCTTTAATGTGGCCACCTTTCCATTAAATGAGAAGTGTTTTGGGCGCCCAATGTTTCAAAATTTGAATTTGTGTTCATGTACTTGAATTGAACAAAATTTTAATTTGTGTTTTAGAGATTTTGTCCTCTTTGACTGAACTAACACTTGTCTACTTATTTATTAAAATACACAAAAAATATAAAAAGCAAGAACAAATAAAAATGACAGATGAATCCAAATAAGAATAGAAAAACCTCAAAATCAGGGCCGGACAACTCAGGCAACCCAGCAAGCCATCCCCCGCATGTGTGAACATTGTCCTCTTTTAGATGGAGATGGTTTTGTATTAGAGTTTTTGGGGGGGTTTTTACACGAAGTAACAGTAATATATAAAAATGAAAGTGCTTTAAAAGAATGGAAATATAATGTAGTGCTGACCTGCACTGGTAAAACTGGAGTTTTTGTTTTAGAACACTACTATAGTTTATATAAACAAGCTGCTGTGTAGCCATGGGGGCAGCCATGGAAGCACAGGATAGTTTGTATAAACTATAGTAGGGTTTCTGAAGCAAGCACACCGGTTTTACAAGTGAAGCTCAACAGCGCATTATATTTTCATTAGTTTAAGACATTTTAATTTTTTTATTTTACTATTCCTTTAAAGTAAGCTTCCTTTGCTATTTCTGCAGCATTTGGTAGGATATAGTGTAAGCAAGGTTTGCATGTTGGTATTAATCCGAAAGCATCAGGAACCACTCCTGGAGTCCAATTAAATGTCCAAATTATCTTTATTGTTAAACAACATAGTCCAAAATAGTTGTGTCCATAGTTTTTAATGTAAAACAAAAATTGTTTTGCGATAAGGTTATAAATACAGATCCTAATGGAATACGTGTTCAGCCTTGTTTTTCCCCCGCTCAGCTGGAATCAGGACTCTCTGCAAAAGGTAACTATGTACACTTTCTTTCATGGAGTAAATGCTGGGAGACTGGTTAGAACACTTCTAAATTCTAACTGCATCAGACAGAGTTCTAGTGCACAGATACAATCAAAGGCAGTGTCGGACTGGGACACCAGGGGCCCACCCAAAAACCTTAGACCAGGGGCCCACCCAAAAACCTTAGACCAGGGGGCCACTCTCAGTACTAATAGTCTTCATCTCCTCAATCAACCTTAAGTTGTTTTCCTGATATTCTGGTGGGCCAGTCCGACACTGGGGAGTACAGAGAGAACTTTGCGCCCGGGGTGATGGTATGGGGCTACCGCACAGACAGTGTCGGACTGGGACACCAGGGGCCCACCATAAAACCTTAGACCAGGGGCCACTCTCAGTACTAATATTCTTCATCTCCTCAGTCAACCTCTATTGTCCTAGTGTGTTTTCTTTACATACTATAATCAATTATTCCATCTATTTAGCCTCTTTGTTCTCATAGAAATAGGGAATGGCCATGAAATAGGCCAAAAGTTTAGCAGCATGAGGGCCCACTGACACCTTGGCCCACCGGGAGTTTTCCTGGTATTCTGGTGGGCCAGTCCGACACTGATCAAAGGACACTTCAGATCTATTCTGGCAGTTCATGGGTTAACAGATCAGAATGAATGGCCCACTCGCACACCCTGGCCTTGTATTGCTGCTGTGCACTGTGATGGAGGGATCGGCACCCTCCCAATTCTGTATCCACAAAAGATCACTGGCACACGAGGCTGACTCAAGCAGGGAAGCACCCTTGCGTCTTTATTTTGCAATGTTTCGGGGTAATAGCCCTTTGTCAAGCAGATCAGCAGCACGACCCCTTACAAGCTTCACTTTTAGGCAATGGCCTCACACAACGACCATTTCCCTTGTCCCGCACTTGCTTGTACATTGACTTTTAATCATATTAAACATAGAAGAAAAGTCCACGATTGGCTGGCTTGCCCTTAGAAAGAGAAGTACAGTCGTTACCCAAATCCCAGAGTAGCTGGTGAGTGAATGCTTTTTAGTGTTACAGATGCCAATGGCAAAGCATCAGTGTTCTAATGTAATACACATTAAAGGGGTGGTTCACCTTCAAGTTAACTTTTAGTATATTGTAGAAGGGCCAATTCTAAGAAACTTTTCAATTGGTCTTCATTATTTATTTCTCATAGTTTTTTAATGATTTGCAATTTTCTTCTGTTTCTTTGCAGCTTTCAAATGGGGGTCACTGACACCATCTAAAAACAAATGCTCTGTAAGGCTACAAATGTATTGTTATTGTCACTTTTTATTACTTATCATTCTATTCAGTCCATCCCCTATTCATATTCCAGTCTCTTATTCATATCAGTGTATGGTTGCTAGGGTAATTTGTACCCTAGAAACCAAATTGCTGACACTGCAAACCAGAGAGCTGTTGAATATTAAGCTAAATAACTATAAAACCACAAACAATAAAAAATGAAAACCAATTGCAAATCGTCTCAGAATATCACTCTCTACATTATACTAAAAGTTAACTCGAAGGTGAACAACCCCTTTAAAGGGGAACTCTGCCCCCTCTGCATAATAAATGAAAATGCAATTCTAAGCAACCTTCCAGTATACATATATTACCAATTTATTTTTTATTCGTAACTGAAGACGGTACAAGTCTATTTAATGCATTCTCTCCTGGTTCTGACGCTTTGAAATAAATGTAGCATTCATCAGGGTCTCTTAGCCACCCGGATTTTGCTACTTTATTTCAGGAGTCAGAACTGGTAGTAGAGACAATAACGTCTATCCATAGCAATTACATTTAGAAAAACATTAATACCGTGAAAAACCTGCAATAAGGGCGGTGTCATTGGTTTCCCAGCGACTTCCTGTTGGAAAAAATACAAATCACCGGACGGCATATGAATCGCTTCGGGTTTCTGAAGTCGCCGGACGTAACTTCGGAAATCTGAAGCGATTAGTACGCCTCCCGCCGGCAATTGGTATTCTTGATGGCGGGAAGGCATTTCGGGGAGATAGGCAGCAAACAGTCGAGAAGAATTGTTGCCACCACCCTAAGGGCTAGGGCAGATGGGGAGATTCGGGGGCAATTTGTCGCACGGCGACTTCTCGCCGCGACTTGTAACTGGCGTTACTTGAAAACGCCGGTGCGCCCCAGGACTTGGCTATTCGGGGAGGTTCGGGGGCTACAAGTCGCGGTGAGAAGTCGCCAGGCGACAAAATGCCCCCGAATCTCCCCGTCTGGCCTTAGCCTTAATGTCTGTGTGAAAGTTGCTTAGAATGACTATTGAAGTTTGTGAGTGGGGATTCCCTATAAGAATCCACAGCACAGGATTGACTGTATATCTCCACTGAAACATGTTTCTGTACAATAGAGATTGGATGTGGCAGGATAAACAACAATGTGTATGGTTTATATCCCCCCGTTACATAATCAGGGATGTCCACAAACACACACTTTAATCAAGCAGCGCTTTATATGCCTGATGTTTTCATCCAGATTTCGATTGTTCCGGATGGATAAAACACCATCTGTAGAGAAGTACAACAGAAACTAACGCTAAAGCTGCAACAACAGCAGACCTAGGTGTAACTTTCCCTTTAGACACAGTTTCACATTCAATAGCCTGCTTGCCGGGAAGTTCCTGAGCAACAATGATTCTCCCAAGGCAAATATGCTGAAATAGGAATCACTTAGCTTTCTAAAAGCCAATGTATATCTTAAACGTGAATTATATACCCAATGTATGTCATAGTTACAATGCTGAGTACTACTCTTCCTTTTTTTTCATATTTCTTAATAGTACTGTTATCCAGAAAGCTGGGGACCGGTTATCCAGAATGCTGGGGACCTGCGGTTTTCCAGATAACAGATCTTTCCGTTATTCGGATCTTCATACCTCCCGTCTACTAGAAAATCATATAAACATTAAATAAACCCAATAAGGATGAATTATATCGCAGTTGGGATCGAGTACACGTATTGGATCCCTTATCCGGAAATTACGGAATGCCCGTCTCCCACAGACTCCATAATAATGAGATAATCCAATATTTTAAAAAAAGATTTCCTTTTTGTCTGTAATAATAAAACAGTAGCTTGTACTTGATCCCAACTAAGATATAATGAATCCTTATTGGAAGCAAAACCAGCCTATTGGCTTTATTTCATGTTTATATGATTTTCTAGTAGATTTAAGGTATGAAGATCCAAATTACGGAAAGATCCCTTATCCAGCAAACCCCAGGTCCCGAGCATTCTGGTTAATAGGTCCCATACCTGTACAAGGTACTGTTGATTATTACAGATAAAAAGGAAATAAAAAAAAAAAAACAAATATGATTATTTGAATCGAATGGAGTCTATGGGAGACAGCCATTCCGTAATTTTGAGCTTTCTGGATAATGGGTTTCCGGATATTGGATCCCACACTTGTAGTAGTTTTTTCACTGTTACTATAATCAGTGTGCAATAGCAATGTCCCTACTGTTTGGCCTGGGCTTCGATGGATGATTCCCTGCTCAGTTCCAACGCTCCATTCAAGTGATGGAACAGAGCAGGAAAGCGACAACAGACACTTTCTGTCTTAAGTAGAGAAAGATTTTAGACATCCAGCAAAGGCCAAAAAGAAAGTGCTGCTAAAGTTACACATTAACAATATTATCAGTGTAAAAACTACCAAAAAAAAAAAAAATTATTTCAATTGCAAAGAAATCGAATTACCCTTTTAATTGTTGACAAACTTACTGTGTGCTGCAGCTGGGCTTACCTAGACCAGTGATTTTCAACCTTGTGCCTCCAGCTGTTAAGAAACTACAAGTCCCACAATGCATTTGCCTGACTGTGGCTGTCAGACTCCTTCATTGCATTGTGGGACTTGTAGTTCCTTAACAGCTGGAGGCACAAGGTTGAAAATCACTGACCTAGACGATTCTATCCTTATTCTGAAGCTGGAAGCAGCCTAATAAAGTTCTGTGTCTACAGAAAATTAAATAATAGATTGCATTTTAAATGGGATTCATAAGCAGAAAAAAAAAAATCATTCTACATGACACACATTTCCATACATTGTTTCTAGTACAGATATATTTCCCATTGGTAAGATTATACTTCATAACTGGAAAAAAAACCCAAATATAATTAACTATTATAATTAACACTATAATGGGGATTGTAACAGCAACGGTAGAGAGAGAAACGGGTAAATGTAACTGCTGGTATAGTGTTGGGAGTTCTTATACGTTACAATTTATATTTGTATCATTTGTCTATAAAATAATATACCTGTGGCTACTTACAAACAAATATAGAGGCAGCTATAACAGTGATACGCACTAAAATAACATTAAACAGAATTAAAAAATACAAAATATTCCCTCAAACCCTAGAGAGTAGGCAGGTCCAACCTTTCAGCTGTCAGGCGGTAATTGTAGTTTAATGTAGGTTGGACATCCTTGAAAACAGTGAGTGAAATCTATTATTAAAAGGTGAAGGACTTTGTGTATAAGCGAGGTAGTAATATGCTGCTCACTGCTTCAGGACTGATACAATGAACCCGAAAAGTGTTTTATTGCTACGGTGTGAAGCCTTAAAGGGGTTGTTCACCTTCCAAACACTTTTTTTTCTGTTCAGTGGTTTTCAGATT
>CM044434.1:151203103-151216415 GCA_024363595.1 Xenopus borealis
GCAAGAAATAAAGGCGGTTTTATGAAAGAATTGGAGTGCTGTCAATGGATGAAACTTTACATTTTATGAAGAAGCTATTGTGAACAAGCTTAATGACTTGCACCCTGATAAGTGGCTTAGAAAAGTAAGTGCTGTTCTGATTTGGCTTGCAATATGACTAGCCAGACTCTGTTTTTATTTGAGGCCACAGCTAGTCTGACCACATTTCAAAATAAAGTCAGCAGAATGCATATCCTGGGATCCACACTGCTAATCAGCGGCAGTTCAATGTACAATATAATGGATTCTACCAAGAGATTTGTGATATTTCCTGTGCCCTGGCGATACCATACTGTGATTTTCATATCCTAAAGACAACACTTAAGGTGGCCATAGACGCACAGATAATATCGTACGAAACGAATTTTCGTACGATATTCGGTGCTTGTATGGTGGGAAATGAGCCGACCGACATCGTCAGAGGATTAAGATATCGGTCGGCTGGTTGATCGGACTGGACGGAAAATTTTGATCGGATGCCTTTGAAAGCTCCCTGAACATCGGCCATTGTTAGTGCTGAATCGTCAGATACAAGTAGAATTCTATTGTTTCTACCTGTATATTTGACGATTCAGCTCTACACGTGTGTGTTGAAACGAACGATCTTTCTTGGAAAGATCTTTTCCGAGAAAGATCGTAATTGTTACGTCTATGGCCAGCTTTACCCATGAGCTTACAGACCGTTAAAGGCGAAGTAAGGCTACAGAAGCAGTTTATTGCCAATAGCCACAAGTACAAGCTATATGACTAGATTTATTGTGCAAAATGCTGTTCTATACCCAAGTAAACAGCTCTAGAAACTCCCTCTGTTTAGGATAGCAGCTTCCATATTAGCTTGGTGTGACATCACTTCCTGCCTGAGTCTCTCCCTGCTCACTCATAGCTCTGGGCTCAGATTACAGCAGGGAAGGAGGGGAAAGGCCAGAGGAGCAAACTGAGCATGCCCAAGCACAAGGTTTATGCTGAAAAACAGGAAGTCTGGTACAGAAGCCCTTGTATAAACAATAGAATGAAAGAAATGCTGTTCTTTTGTCAGAGGATTTAGAGCAGCATTATTTTGAAGGTTTACTGGTGTATTTATATGGACCTTTCTGATAAAGCATTTCTTAATTTTAGTATTTCCATTAAAATGGGTAACTTCATATATCAGTGTTTAAGGCTCACTGTATGGCAATATTCTTACTAAAGTTTCAAGCAACTGCCATCATTTGTTTTGGTCTTTGGTTGTGGGGTAACTCTATGGCATTTTGCCCCACCTAAAACACCACATCTGCCCCCTGCTGTCCCCGTTGCTATCAGAAGCAGTCATGTGTAAAGGCTAGCACTTGATTCTTGCCTATTAAAGGTCTCATACCAGTCTCTAAGGAGTGATTACTAAATTATCACTTGTTCATGGATTTTTCACACATTCCCAAAGGAAGCGGGCTGGAGGCGATTTTGGACATTCTGACTCTAAGGGGCAGATTTATTTCAATATTAATCCCCCAATTTGAAAGTTTATCATACCTCCACCATAGAAACAGTTCCTATTAGAATATTCGCCACCTAAAACCTGCAGAGTTCAAATGGCAGAGGGCGCTTTCGAGGAGAAACTCGATTTGAATTAGATTAGAATTTGAGTCAAATTTTCGGGTTGGGACTATTCTATCGGATATTAGACATTCAAATTTTTTTGTAAAGGAGAAATTTTCGTGACTTTCAGCGCATGCGCAATGGTTCTGGGTTCAGAAATTTACTCTTTTTACTCTGCAAATACGCCAAAAACACAGGTCTGATTCCGTAAAAGACAGAAGATGAACTTCCGTGGCCAGAATCTGCACGGAGGGGTAAGTAACAAAATTAGGGGCATTTGCCCAGGGGGGCAGGTAGGCTGGGGGTCTACCCAGGGGAGGGGGTACTTTTCGATTACAGGTTAAATTCTCCTTTAAAGGGGTGCTTCACCTTTAAGTTAACTTTTATATGTGTTATAGAATGACCAATTATAAGCAACTTGCCAAGTGGTCTTCATTATTTATAGTTTTTTTTTAATTATTTGCCTTTTTCTTCAGACTCTTTCCAGCTTGCAAATGGGTGTCGCTGACCCCCATCTAAAAAGCAAATCTCTGTAAGGCTACAAATGTATTGTTATTGCTACTTTTTATTACTCATCTTTCTATTCAGGCCTCTCCTATTCATATTCCAGTCTCTTATTCACATCAGTGTATGTTTTTTTTTGATAATTTGGACCCTAGTTACCAGATTGAAAATTGAAGAGCTGCTAAATAAAAAGCTAAATAACGCAAAAACAGTATATAATAAAAAATGACAAACCATTGCAATTTGTCTCAGAATATCACTCTCTATACCATACTAAAAGTTAACTCAAAGGCGGACAACCTCTTTAGATAACCTCCCATTCAAGTTGTCAGTATATTCAAATTAAGAAAAATTCTTATCTATGATTATGTATTGGTGGATACGAAACAAGTTAGGACGTGTAACTGTCTGTGCATCTGGCACCTTGCCCAACTGCAAGATCTGGTACTGGGGTTAGGGATCCCTTGGTACACTCTCCTGCCCAACTACAACATCAGGTATGGGGGGGGGGGGGGGTAGGGATTCCTGTAGTACAGCATCCTGCCCAACTACAAGATCAGGTACTAGAGGTAGGGATCCCTGGAGTACCTGAGGGGGAGGGGAGACAAGCAGGAAGGAGAGAGAAGATACAAGCAGCAGGGATGGAGAATAGATGAGCAGAAGGGAGGGCAGGGAGAAAAGCATGAAGGGAGGTCAGTGAGAGGAGAAAAGAGTAGCATAAAAGGAGGGCAGGGAGAAGAGCTGCATAGAGGGAGAGGAGCAGCACGGAGGGAGGGAGAGGAGAAGAGCAGCACAGAGGGAAGGCAGGGAGAGGAGCAGCAAGGAGGGAGGGCAGGGAGAGGAGAAGAGCAGCACAGAGGGGGGAGAAAAGCAGCACAGAGGAAGGGCAGGGAGAGGAGCAGCAAAGAGGGAAGGCAGGGAGAAGAGAAGCATAAAGTGAGGGAGAGAAGAAGAGCAGCACAGAGGGAGGGCATGGAGAAAAGAGTAGCACGGATTGAGGGAGAGGAGAAGCACAGAGGGAGGGGAAAAGAGCAGCATGGAGGGAGGGCAGGGAGAGGAGAAGAGCAGCACGGAGGGAGATAGATGAGAAGAGCAGCACGGAGGGAGGGTAGGGAGAGGAGCACGAAGGGAGGGAGATGAGAAGAGCAGCACAGAGGAAGAGGAGAAGAACAAAGGGAAGGCAGAGAGAGGAGAAGAGCAGCACGGAGGGAGCGAGAACTTGGGTGTTTGGCTGAGCACGGAGGGCTACTCTGCAGACCCTCCCCCTATCAAGGTAGATCTCCTGATGAGGGCCAGGTGTTGAGAGTAAATCCCAGGGTAACAAAGTCTGGGCACCTCTGCCATCGGTCTTCAGTCAACTGTGTGATAACAGCATCTAGGCACGCTTCTTCAATTTATTTTATATGGTGCCAGCAAGTTGCACAGAGCTTTAACACAATATGCTAACCAGAAAGGAACTTTAACAAAACTCATTTACATAAACAGCGTGTGTTAATGATTAAAACATTTAGCCCTTTGTAGGGATAACCAGTGTGACGAATAATAAGGGAAAACTGTAAAGCAAACAAAATATCGGACAAATACAGCCTGGCACGTTTATGAAAGCAAACTAGTTTAAAAGCCATCCTTTCAAATCTTGCACTGGTGACCTTAAGCCATTGTCTGAAAACTGAAATCGACCACAGCATTTAACTTCTCAAAGTAGGACAAGAGTCCATGCATTGTGTTTTAGTCATTTGTGCAGGCTGGAATCAATATAAAGCAGAATTATGGGTCATTCCAAATAAAGGAGTAAATGGGCAGCAGTCTTATTTTCATTGTACAGGTATGTGATCTGTTATTTGGAAACCCATTATTCAGAAAGTGTCAAATTATGAAAAGGCTGTCTCCCATAGACTCTATTCTATCCAATTTTTTTTTTTTAATGATTTCATTTTCCTCTGTAATAATAAAATAGTAGCTTGTACTTGATGACAAATAAGATCTATTCAATCCTTATTGGAAGCAAAACTAGCCTATTGGGTTTATTTAATATTTATATTTATTTCTAGTAAACTTAAAAGGCAAAAAATAAAATCCTAGTTTTACTTTCTTAAATGAAAAAGAAAAACCTATTGCCAATATACTTTAATTAAAAAAATGTGTACTGTTTTAATAAGAAACCTGACTGTATGCAGTGAAATTCTCCCTTCATATACTGCTGGGGATAGGATTTTCCAGATGGTCCCTAACTGCTGTGCAGTGAAACAATCATACTTATGAACAGCTGGGGGAGCCCCTGCCTTACTTCCCAGCCTTTCAGAACTCCAGCAGCTTTGTTTGTTTCCCTGTAGAGCAGTCGGCGACTGTGTAGAAATTTGTATTGGATTTTATTTTTGCCTTTACATCCCCTTTACTGTTTCCAACTCCAGCTGCAGGGACAAAGATCATGGAGCCAGCTTTAAACAGATAAACTGGGATTCTATTTGGAGGATTATTTTGCTGCAGCCACTGGTTCTGCAGAGTAGGAGAAAGTTTGTATTAAACAATACAAAAACTATAAAATCCACATTAGATTACATGACAACACAGGACCCAGTGCAGTCTGTATATTCTGATTATTAATCAGTCTTGCTGTATCGGCTTCTGGCAGATATTATTTGACTTGTGCTGTTTTGATCATTTATGATGATCCCTAAGCTTAGCCCAGATCACATTGAGCATGTGCACAGTCTTGGTCTTGCAAAGATGTATAACAAAGTTACAAGATGACAGCCCCCTGTGGCCAACTTTGAAAGCATAAATCATTTTTTTTTTATTAGGCTTGTGGTGCAGTATGTTTATGTTTAGTATACAATACACAGCAGTGCTAGCCTTATTCTATATAGACTTTCCTTGTCCTTTAAGGTATGGAGATCCAAATTAGGGAAAAATCTGTTATCCAGAAAACCCCAGGTCCCGAGCATTCTGGACAATAGGTCAAATACCAGCACTAATATTTCCCAATCACTTACCGCTGTGGAAGCAGTCGGTCATTGGCCAGGTACCCAGGTTTATGGACCTCTTTGCTGTAGTCTCCATATTTGGCTTGAACAGCATAGGAAGCGAGCAAGACAGCCGTCTCAGGAGGGCAGTAGACCTCATCATTTAAGATGGTTTCTTTAACTTGCAAAAAGAAAAGCCTCTGGGTGATATCTTGAATCAACTCTTCGGACACGTCCTCTGGGAAAAACTTTGCTCTGAACTTAAACTGAAGAGGGTTTTCTTTTCGAACATCTTGCTGTGTTACCTGAAACCAAACAAACACAATCAGTCTGTAGATATTTAGACTTACGCTGCCTATAATACTAATCTTCAACAACTTAAAGTGGAAGTTCATATTTGCTAAAATGATTTGGCTGGAACATTTCCACCTGTTCATACATATTTTTTGCCTATTGAACTCAAAATGAGGAATGGCTTCCAGGGTCACGAACAAAACTGAAGACTCACAATCAGTCTAACTTTTTTTTTTTTTCCATCTGGGCCACTATTTGTTGCTGCTGATCTTTCTGTATTTAAAAAAACCTCTGCACTCCCTACTGGTAAGAAAATACACAAATTTTATGTGCATGCACGTAGCTGGGTGACTTTGCAGACATGCTATGACACAGACATACAAATTTGCATTTTAAAACAGCGGTCTTATATGAAGTATGGTATATAAATCCTCCTGAAGCGCTGAACCACTAGATTTCCCCTTGGCAAAGACGTGTCCCGAAACATTGGGCTGACTCTCACTCTGCCTAAAGGAATCTGCTGTCTGGTATCTAATCTTTATTGATGTTATTTATCACATCCTGCATTTGTTACTGTTATATGTCTTATTTTGTACCAAATTCTTGTATTGACTAAATTTGCTAGTAACTTAACATTTGATTGCAAAAAGCATATCACCTTTGTGTATTTGTTTACTAAGTGGGTGCAGCGTCTTTTCAAATTATAGTATTCATACATAGTTTATTTGGAATATAAAAATGATTTGCTTTCCCTTTACACACACCCACAACCTCCTGTATTCCTACAACAATGTCACGCCCTACCTGACTCACTTCCCCACCCCTAACATTCTTCCCTGCCACCCCATCTCCGTCTCACGGTTTTCATCCATTCTCTTGTACTCCTATCTACCCTCCTAATCCACACGCCTCCTAGCCCCTTACCATATTTAAAGGCACTTCCTTCTTTTTCCTACTTTCCTCTACACCAGTGATCCCCAACCAGTAGCTCGTTAGTAACATGTTGCTCTCCAACCCCTTGGATGTTGCTCCCAGTGGCCTCAAAGCAGGTGCTTATTTTTGAATTCCAGGCTTTAGTTGTATAAAAACCAGGTGCACTGCCAAATAGAGTCTCAATGTAGGTTGGTAATGTACAAAGGGCTACTAAATGGCCAATCACAGCACTTATTTGGCAACCCAAGAACATTTCTTATGCTTGTGTTGCTCCCCAACTCCTTTTTCTTCTGAATGTTGCTCATGGGTTCAAAAGATCCCTGCTCTACACCAATCAATCATTTCTTATATTATTTTCGACACATTCTGCACCTCTTCATTCCATTTCTTTCACCGTAAACTCTACATTTTGTTTAGCCTTCTAGCAGATCATTCTTCAGACTATAATCAAGAACACATTTATTCAGCAAGCTTGCTTTGGCAAACACGTGTGCCTGCAAAGTGCAAGTCTAAAAATAAGTGCATTAAACCTAATGTCCCTAATGAAAAGACGCCTTATAAATGCACTGCAGAAAGAACAAAGGGAAAGACAATGAAAGGGAGAGGAAAACACAATAACAAACCTTTTTGTTGAGCTTCAGCCATGTAGAGTAACCCTTACTATCCACGTACTGCAGCCCAAAGAACCACACTTCACGTAGACCAACTGTTTTTACCACCTAAAACAAAAGAAAAAGTCAAATTACATTTACATTTTCCCTCTCTATTGAAACAGAAGTCTATAAACAAAAAGACAACTTCCTACTACTACAGGTATGGTACCTGTTATACAGAATACTGAGGACCATTGGTTGTTCGGATAACAGATCTTTCTGTCATTTGGATATTCATAATTTAAAGGGATACTGTCATGGGAAAAAAATGTTTTTTTCAAAATGCATCAGTTACTATTGCTCCTCCAGAAGAATTCTGCATTGAAATCCATTTCTCAAAAGAGCAAACCTTTTTTTATATTACATTTTGAAATCTGACATGTGGCTAGACATATTGTCAATTTCCCAGTTGCCCCAAGTCATGTGACTTGTGCTCTGATAAACTTCAATCACTCTTTACTGCTGTACTGCAGGTTGGAGTGATATCACCCCCTCCATTTCCCCCACCCAGCAGCCTAACAACAGAACAATTGGCAGGTAACCAGATAACAGCTCCCTAACACAAGATAACAGCTGCCTGGTAGATCAAAGAATAGCACTCAAAAGTAAAAAAACATGTCCCACTGTGTACTATTCAGTTACATTGAGAAGGAAAAACAACAGCCTGCCAGAAAGCAGTTCCTTCCTAAAGTGCTGGCACAAGTCACATGACCAGGGGCAGCTGGGAGACTAACAATATGTCTAGCCCCATGTCAGATTTCAAAACTGAATATAAAAAAAAATCTGTTTGCTCTTTTGAGAAATGGATTTCAGTGCAGAAGTCTACTGGATCAGCACTATTAACTGATGCATATTGAAAAAAAACATGTTTTCCCATGACACTATCCGTTTAAGTCTACTTTCATGTAAAGAGGAAAAAACCTAACAGGCTGGTTTTGCTTCCAATAGGGATTAATTTTTATCTTAGTTTGGATCAAGAACAAGCTACTGTTTTATTATTACAGAGAAAATAAAAATCAATTTGGAATAATCTGGATTATTTGATAATAAGGGTGTCTATGGGAGATGACCTTTCAATAATTTGGCGCTTTCTGGATAATGGGTTTCCAGATAATGGATCCCGTACAACTTTCTTTTATTAAGCTTACATTTAAAACTGTCCTTTAAACAGCAATATTTTTACAAAAACATTAATAAAAATTAGCAAAACTGTTCCTGGAAAAAAAACTGCTTTAAAACAATGTTTTTATTCGGGATGCACCGAATCCACTATTTTGGATTCGGCCGAACCCCCGAATCCTTCCCGAAAGATTTGGCCGAATACCGAACCGAATCCGAACCCTAATTTGCATATGCAAATTGTGGGTGGGAAGGGGAAAACATTTTTTACTTCCTTGTTTTGTGCCAAAAAGTCACGTGATTTAGCTCCCTTGCCCTAATTTGCATATGCAAATTAGGATTCGGATAGGCAGAAGGATTCGGCCGAATCCGAATCCTGCTGCTAAAGGCCGAATCCTGGCCGAATCCCGAACCGAATCCTGGATTCGGTGCATCCCTAGTTTTCATATAAAAAGCTAAGATGATTTACCAGTGCAAACAATGGAACAATTTTACCTGGTCGAAGAGTTGTTTCCCTGTTGTGTTTGGCTGGATGGCAAATTCCAGCTCGGCGTCCATAGTAGTCACCCGTACATTGATCTACACAAATAAGGAGGGGGGGGAGGAAGTATTTTGTTAAAAAAATCCTTATATGGAAAAAATTATCTATTTTATAAAATTAAACATTATTCGGTCATTTACCACTGCAAATGTTATGCAAAATCTGTTCTTTGCATATAACCTGCTTTTCTGTATGTTTCTGCATGATCAACTTCCTGAACTGCAAAAAGAAGAAATTGCGATGGGTGAATCTGACCCGTTTCCGCCAAAAAATTGTGAAAATTCTCCAAAATGCATTAAACTCTATGGGTGTCGAATTTTTTTGTCGCACGATGCAGCGCGTCAATTGTTTTGTTACGCAACTATTTTTTTAATCTATTGACGCCTCTGGTGAATTCTAAGGTGAAACGTGGCATCACCCATCACCCAAACTTTGAGACTAGTTTAAGAAAGTAGAACTAGTTTGTTGTATGTCATCTCACCTGGGGACAATTCAGAGGCAGCAAGTATTTATAATTCAAGTAAACGGTTTGTGTGTCATTAAAGCATAAAAATAAATTAAGCGGATACCTCCAAGCTAGTTAAAACCCGAAGTTTCTGCTTCATTGACAAAATACTCAAAAAAATGAACATGGATTAACTCTAAATGTTGGGTTCATATTTAGTGCCAAAAAGTAAACACTGAAGAAGCTATCCACTTGTGAAAAATTGCTGATCTTTTTAAAGTAAAGGAAAGACGATATATGCCCAAGATAGCATTTTATTTTCAAAAACATGAGAATTCTCAATGCAGTGGTACATTATAAAGACATTATAAATACACTTCCATAAGTTCGATTGATCGAACAGCAAAAATTCGATCGAACGATTTTATCCATTCAATCGAATTTTTTTTATTCGATCTGAATTAATGAAAGCCAATTCTTTAGCTTTAATCTGGCGAACTAGGCAGCTGAAAAAAAAAAAGTTAAAGGGGAAATAATTCGACTGTCGAATATTCAAATAGATTTTTATTCGAATTATTCAATTCGATCGAATTTTCAAAATTCGCTGGTCGAAGTGGTCTTCAAAAACATTCGAAAATTCGAATCTTTTTGAAAATCCGATCGAATCCTTCATGTGAATTTGATAAATCTGCCCCTGTGTGTAAGTTATCAAGCTGCTAAATGAACGTGTTGGAAAATAGAAAAACGTGCACTTTTTTTTTTGTTTTGTTCAAGCTTTAGGTGTAAAACTCATTAAGCTCCTCTTCTCCTTTGTTTTCCCATAAAGTGCACCACTGAAATGTTTCCATCTGCCTGGTGTATTTTTAAAGGTGCTAATCACTTTCTTTCTTTTTTTTCCCTCTCTCTCTGTATTATAATAAATCTATTACTTATGCTTCCAATATTGCCAAAGTTAAGCTGTTAAATGCAGGATTACCAGCAGCTGCTGCACATGATGTAGTAGCATCTAACCAGGTTTATCTGTAGCCTTTGCCTCCATGACAAGGACTTTGTGAATTTGTTAGTGCTTAAAGTGGTACTTTAATACTAACGGACTCCTGCTGCACAAACATGGCAGCCCTCTCATACAGGAACATGGGGCGTCAGACTGGTAATGTAAAAGCATTGTGCAAATACTTTATGGCAAAGTTATAAGTAGCTCTTAAAGGGCAAGGAAAGGCAAAGAAATAAAATCCCATTTTTACTTTCTTTAATGAAAAAGAAATCTATCTCCAATATACTTTAATTAAAAAATGTGTACCGTTTTTTTATAAGAAACCTGACTGTGCAGTGAAATTCTCCCTTCATTTAGTGCTGTGGATAGGAATTGTCAGACGGTCCCTAACTTCTGGCAGAGAAACAATCATACTTATGAACAGCAGGGGGAGCCCCTGCCTTACTTACCAGCCATGCAGAACTCAAGCAGCTTTGTTTTTTTTATCATTTATGACGATCCCTAAGAAGCCCAGATCACACTGAGCATGTGTATGTAGTCTAGTCTTGCAAAGATGTATAACAAAGTTACAAGATGACAGCCCCCTGTGGCCAACTTTGAAAGCATAAATCATTTGTTTGATTAGACTTGTGGTGCAGTAAGTTCATGTTTATGTTTAGTATACAAAATACAGCATTTCTACCCTTATTCTATTTTACACTTTCCTTGTCCTTTAAAGGCAATATTATGATAGATGTAAAAAGGAGTTTCATTTCTGGTGTCAGTATCTAATATATTTTACAATATTTTTATGTATTTTTACATTTTCCTTAGTGCTCATTTTCTTTAGTGCTGAAATATGGAGCAATAAATTCACCTTACAAATACAAAACCATGACTAAAGAGCTGAAACATAATGGAAACATCAATGAGTCAATCAAGTTAAAGGGACATGATCATGTGTTTTTTCAAAACACACCAGTTAATAGTGCTACTCCAGCAGAATTCTGCACTGAAATCTAGGGATGCAGCAGATCCAGGATTCAGGCTTTTTCAGCAGGATTCGGATTCTGCCGAATCCTTCTTCCCAGCTGAAGCGAATCATAATTTGAGCAACTAATGGGTTAATGTGTGAGGATCGTTAGTGATGTCATATGCTGTTTGTAACTTCCTGTGTTACCTGGTATAAAGCTGTGAAACTTAATGTGTGTTATTTAAATGATGCCCTTGGCTTGAGAAAGGGGTCTGTATACCCCGAAACGTCGCCCTATGGGCTCTGGTATGTTCTTTTTTCACAATATATATCCTTTTTGCATTTAAACTTTGGAGTGCTGTGTCAGTTTTTTATTTTTCTATGATATTGGCAACTTTGGCAGTGCCTTTTTGATTACTTGCACCCAAAACTAAGAGGGTTGTGCGGCAATATTTTGTTTATTTTTTATATATATATATATATATATAAAAATAACTACCCTCTGAGTATGACTTGCTTACGTCTTTTCTATATAATGTGGAAACCTACACGTGCCAACAAACTGAAGAATCTGTCCCGTGTGTAGTCAGTTTAGTAGGTGTACAGGGTGTATTAGTTGACGGTTCATATTTGCATGGCACTGGGAGATACATGCAACACTGTTTATTGTTGTTTTTCTACAAAATATACTGGTAGAGATGATAGAATCCCTTGCTCAGATCTGGGATCCTGGCACATTTTAGAACAATATCTATGTGGTTTAAACACCTCAAAAATTGTATGTTAATGTTAAATGAGTTAACATCTTTTTTTAGTTGTAATATTGGTGTGTAGGTGCATCTCAGGTCATTTTGCCTGGTCATGTGATTTCAGAAAGAGCCAGCACTTTAGGATGGAACTGCTTTCTGGCAGGCTGTTGTTTCTCCTACTCAATGTAACTGAATGTGTCTCAGTGAGACCTGGATTTTACTAATGAGTGTTATTCTTAGATCTACCAGGCAGCTGTTATCTTGTGTTAGGGAGCTGTTATCTGGTTACCTTCCCATTGTTCTGTTGTTAGGCTGCTGGGGCTAAAGGGATGGGGTTTGATTTCACTCCAACTTGCAGTACAGCAGTAATGAGTGACTGAAGATCAACAGAGCACATGTCACGTGACTTGGGGCAGCTGGGAAACTAAAAATATGTCTATACCCATGTCAGATTTCTAAACGAAACATTAAAAAAAACCTGCTTGCTCTTTTGAGAAACAGATTTCAACAAAATTCTGCTGGAGCAGCACTATAACATAACTATGTAGCAATAATTATTATCGTCTTTTCCAGTAAGACTATAACATAACTATGACAGTATCCCTTTAAAATGTAAATGTTGGAAATCCCTAATATGGAATTATTTTACAATCAGTTGGGGGGCAAAACAGTAAGCATTTACTTTAGTGAAATGATTAGACACAGTGCTCAGTCTTGTGGCAGTTCAGTGCTTCCTTTAGAAGTAGTTTGAGGGATATTTTTTTCCCCTCTTTATAGACACCTTTAAGGCCTCACCTGGAGTATGCACTATAGTCTTGGACTCCAGACCTTAAGAGAGCTATAAATGAGCTGGAGAGAGAGCAGAGACTAAGTGCAACTAAACTGTACTCAGATGGAACATATAGACTATGAGGGAGTCTGGAGAAAAGGCACAAGCAAAGGAAAATTAGAGGTACACTATAAAAGTACATTAGAGGACAATATATAGACAGTTAGTGGAGGATCTTATACCTTAAAAAAAAAATGCAGATTGCCATGTCATAGCCCCGCCCTCATAAGGGCACTTGCCCCGCCCATGTCCCTGTGGAGGGGATAAACTCGAATGGACTTTGGTCTTTATTCAACCCAACTTACACAGTAAAACCAAAAAATGTACGTGTTTTAAAGGAATGACAATGTTATGTACAGTTACCCTGCACTGTTAAAACTGGTGTGTTTGCTTCATAGATACAAGTCTAGTTTAGACACACTACAGTAGTGTTACTGAAGCAAACATACCAGTTGTACTAGTGCAGCGCATACTGTAGGTACATTACATTGTCATTCCTTTAAATCAACTTTGGTGTTACTGTTCCTTTAACTATGTAACGGTACACCTGTGGGATGTATTGGAATGCTATTATATGAGACATCCAGTCACTCCAACCTTTATACATTACATTTTTGCCTAACTATATTAGAAACTTTTTATTTTCTACAGCCTACTACTATATTTACCTAGTTTTTATTTTTACGCTGAAGGGCTGTTCCTATTTTTATAGTACGTAAATGTGA
>CM044434.1:151282029-151295183 GCA_024363595.1 Xenopus borealis
TCCTCTTCAGAAAAGGCAACAGAGGGAATGATCCATCTTGCGGCACTTGATTTCTCCTCCCTGGATTTTTCCTACAAGGAAGGCAGGGAGGAGAAATCGAGTGCCGCATGGTGGATTGCCCAATCGCCTTTTCTGAAGTGGAGCACAAGAGGAGTTTCAGTAAGTTATTTCTTAATAAAGACTTTGCGAAGTTTAATATGTGTTGGGTTTTGTTTATCGTAGTATACTAATTAATTTTTTTCTAAAAAAATGTTTTTGATGTTCCTTCCTGGATGGAAGGAAGGCGCAAATCTTGTGCCTTGAATACAAGGGTTGTAAAATGGGTCGTTCCAGACATTGTTCAGAAGAACAGAATACTTTGATTAAAAAAAGTTGATTGGAGAGGGGAAAACATATTAAGAAGTTTAGAAAATCATAGGCTGCTCAACTAAAATGATTGGAAATGCTTTAAAATGGCAACAAAAACCTGAAAGATGAGGAGAAAATGGAAATTCATCATTGGAATGGATCCAATAGCCAAAATGGCAAAGACTCAGCCAATGATCAGCTCCAGAAAGATCAAAGAAGGTGTAAAGTTCCCTGTGATACTGTTACAATTAGAAGACGACTATGTGAAGCCAAGTGATTGGCAAGAAGCCCCCACAAAGTCCCTTTGTCATTGCTGTGTACTGAAGAGCTTACAATTTGCCAAAGAACACATTGATTGGCCTAAAGAGAAATGGACTGATGAAATCAAGATTGTTTGTTTTTGGGTCTAAGGACTGCAAACGACCCGCAAACATTGACTTCAAGTAATAGAACTGAGTGAAGCCGGTGGCACAAGCATCATGATATGGGGATGTTTCTCATACTATGGTGTTGGGTCTATTTATCTCATACCAGGGATCATGGGTCAGTTTCAATACATCAAAATACTTGAAGAGGTCATGTTGCCTTATGCCCTTGAAATGGGGGTTTCAATAAGACAACGACCCCAAACCAACCAGTAAATGAGCAACATCTTGCTTCCAGACCAACACGATTGATGTTATAGAGGGGCCCCACCCCAGGACCTTAAAGGGCAAGGAAAGTGTAAAATAGAATAAGGGTAGAAATGGTGTATTTTGTATACTAAACATAAACATGAACTTACTGCACCACAAGCCTAATCAAACAAATGATTTATGCTTTCAAAGTTGGCCACAGGGGGCTGTCATCTTGTAACTTTGTTATACATCTTTGTCTGACACTGGCACTGCACATGCTCAGTATGGTCTGCTTGAGTTCTGCATGGCTGGTAAGTAAGGCGGGGGCTCCCCCTGCTGTTCATAAGTATGATTGTTTCCCCGCCAGAAGTTAGGCACCGTCTGACAATTCCTATCCTCAGCACTAAATGAAGGGAGAATTTCACTGCATACAGTCAGGTTTCTTATAAGAACGGTACACGTTTTTAAATTAAAGTATATTGGAGATAGATTTCTTTTTCATTAAAGAGTAAAAATGGGATTTTATTTCTTTGCCTTTCCTTGCCCTTTAATCCAATAGAAAACTTGTGGGGTGACATCAAATAATGCTGTTTGTGAGGCAACACCAAGAAATGCAGAAGAATTGTGGAATGTAACAGGTTGTCGGGAGTCCATGTAACACAGATGTGCAGCCGTTCTCAGAAACACAACTTATACAACTCAATATTAGTTCAATGATTCAAAGGAAAGCAAAATCTTGAAACCTGTTTCAGTACTTACAGTGAATGTTGGAGTTTGTAAAGAAGAATTCAGACACGGATATTTTTCGAACAGTCTAATCGATTCCATTTTCTTTACTTTCTTTAAAGGAATAACACGCATTTTATAGATTTTTCTTCATGGTTTGATCTGGAATAGAATGTGCAGTGTTCCCAATGCATTTGCGTGTAAGGAATTAGAAGCTATTATTAAGATTTTGAGCTTTATTCACTCATGTAGGTGAGCAAACAATCAGACTGCTCCTCTCTGCAGGTAGGTGAACTGCCTATTTACAGGCACATTCAATTCCCCATGCACATGTTTGAATACCCAGAGGGACTGACAGAAATTAGGCTCCTCAAGTGATAAAACTTTATTTATGCAGACATATCAAATTCCACAAATTGGAAGGAAATCATGAGCTTGTGCCTCTCACACATAGGAACAATATCCCAATCCCCTTAGGCTCACAGTCAGACCCCTCCCTTACTTTTTTCAGATATTGAAGCAATAGATTCCGGGACTTGGAAGTCCCTCTGTGCACCCCAATATGGAAATAAAAGGCATCTCAAGCCCCAAAAACACCCTTTGTCCAGGCTTTCCACTAACCAGCTCTTACTTATGCCTGATACTATAGCACCTGCCGTGGAAATCTCCTCTTATATGGTCTTCACGTCAATCTTGGGGATCCTGGCTTGACCTTCTTCTAGGACCTATTTAAACCAGGACCTGCACAAGTCCTTCCTGCTACACTTTTATCCCGGACACAGTGGGTAAGAATCAAGTGGGGTAACATACTATCCAGCCTTTTATACCGTCTGGCAGGACTGTAGCCCAAAACACAGTAGAAGCATGCGGTTTCTACCTTCCTACACATTACTACATTTGGTCTTTTTAAAGTCTCACCTCTGTGGAATCTACAGCCCCAGCCTAATAACTTCTATCAAACTGATGCAGCAGAAACTACGGCTCTGAGTTCTTATCAAACATATTCTTGTTGTGGCAAGATCAAATGATCCAGCTAAAGGAAATATATAAAGGAAAGGCTAAAATGAAGTAAGCTTTATCAAAAAGATCTATATAAATATACCAGTAAACCCTCAAAGTAATGCTGCTCTGAGTCCTCTGTCAAAAGAAACACAGCATTTCTTTCCTTTTATTGTGTCACATGGGCTTCTGTATCAGACTTCCTGTTTTCAGCTTAAACCTCCAGGGCTAGGGCTTGAGCATGCTCAGTTTGCTCCTCTCTCCCTCCTTGCTGGAATCTGAGCCCAGAGCTGTGAGTGAGCAGGAAAAGACTCAGGCAGGAATTGATGTCACAGTAAGCTAATATGGCAGCTGCTATACTAAACAAACAGAGCTTCTAGAGCTGTTTACTCAAGTATGGTAAACCATTGTGCTGAATAAATATAGTCTTATAATTGTACTATTTTGGCTAATCTATTGGCAATAAACTGCTTCAGTAGCTTTCCTTCTCCTTTAAAGATTGAAATATTGTTATGTATTTCAACACATAACAGTATTTCAAACTTTAAAGGAGAAGGAAATCTACTGAAGCTGTTTATTGCCAATAGATTATTATAATAATGTCATCAACCATCGATAGTGATGTAATGTTGTTTGATAAGAATTCTGCCCATAATTAATAGAGGCCTCCGGCACAGAGCACTAGGCACCGGCTCAATCCCATACAGGCTGCTAGTGAAACGGAGTCAGACAATTATGCAATGAATCAAAGGGAAGTCTTACCTGCAGAAAGTGGAATACTGACAGCTGTACTATCCAAACATGTCATTGTCCCCTCGTTGTTCTACAGCCAAACCAGCACCGTGGACGGACTCTGCGAACAAAGCCATTTATTTGTAGCTTTCAATGTTAAATGTGGCAGTGGATCTGTCCCATTAAACCAGCAATCACAGCTACAATGGAGGTGTCACAGAAACCAGTATCTTACATTATGGTACAAGGGATTTAATACTTTAGCATACAAGACATATATTATCATCAGTGTCATAACAACATACACATTGTATAAAGTTAGCAGCAGTTTGTGCAAGTACAAAAATACACACTTTGTTTTTAATAAGAGCATAACGTAATAACTGCAAAACATCAGGACAACATAAACAAACCCAATAAGCATTTTGAGATTTTCACTTAAATATACAATGACCGTAACATAACTTGGCAGTACATAGCACAACACAAAATATGAGCACAGACAACACAAGACTTATATTTATACAAGGGAGCAGTAAGTCCATTAGGCAAACCCTAGTCTTAATAATTCAGGGATAAACAGCTTCTGGGATTCCAGTTGTAATTTCCAAAATCCATGAGAATGATTTGGGTTGAAGCTGAAGTTGGGGTACCAAAAACGAACAGTTGCAACCTACTGGCCCATGTGCAAGAGGGCTCCCCGATCAATATGAATGTAATCTTTGCCCAACAGTTCTCCACAAGAACCCTATAGATTGTGATCTTTGGCCCAGCAAGTAAACAACTAGATCACTCTGATTTGGTCCAACACTCGAGTGGAGGGGTCAAATCAACATTTTACTGCCTAAAGCTGGTTATTGTATGAATATTAGTATTACTAGTTCTGGAATCTGATGGGTTAGAAATTTTACATTGGCCAGTTCATGGTGCAACAGCAGATGGTGGATCAAATCAATACTCTCTTGGGGAGTGCCTAAAGTTGGCCATACAGGTGAAGCCACTTTGGATTGTGTGTTTGACACAGAATAACTTAATTAATCTGTCCCATTTATCCCACTTAACACAGAATATTGTGTCACAGCATCCCATCCAATTAAAGAGTTCACCATTGAAAACAATGGTCGCGACGCATTTAACACACAAATCTAAGTGGCTGCATCTGTACATATAGGATTATTGATACTTGAATGCTGGTATGCTGAGCCTGACTGATATCCATGTACTATGAACATTAGCCTGTTCTGGAATCTGGCAGTTTAGAAACTGTCATCTTCTAAGACACCATCTCTACTAGTGAACCGTAGCTCCTCTTCACTTCCTGGCCATATAGTGTGTGGCCCCTCATATGTTCTCCATCCAGTTGGACTGATCGGGCCCAAGTTTGTTCTTAACAAGCAGGTTCTATCTATGTACAGCCAATTTAAGTAAAAAATCCTAGCCTAGCTAAAACTAGACCAGCCAGAGAACCAGAGGTTAGCACTCCTCGAGCTAAAGAACAAGAATACCCAACTCAAGTTCCTTGCCACATTCACGCTTTAGAAGTTTTCTGTTCTGTCCCTACTAGATCACAAATGAAATGCATAATATAACATTGCCGTGAATCAAACTGTATCCCAAGCTGGCATTCGCTTCTAAAACCAATATAAAGAGCTCCCATCCCTTTACTTAACTCGAGTTTGGTGCTTAAAAACTGTAGGGTTCCTGTTAATCCCAAGACAGCAGTGACCGTATTTATACACAGAATACATGAGAACAGGGTAAAATAGTTTTTTTTGCATTACTGTCTTGAAAAGCAACACTGACAAGTGCTTTTTTTTAATTAAGTCGTGCAGATTCGACACTAACATATGGCAGTGAGGGCCTGTACATGTATGTAATACCATTGGCTACACGTAAGACTCCTCCGTAAAAAATCTTTGGTCAATGTCTTCAAACTTGGGATCACTGCACCGCTTTGCCTGCCATTCTCTGCTGCTCTGGCCACTTTCTTGGGTGCTTCTAATGTGTTTCTGGCTATCTGACTGAAAGGCAAAGCTTGCTGTAGTGGTCGTAGATTTTGGAGACACGCAGAAGTTTTTCTCCAAGTCACAATTGGCCATTTTAAATCCAGTGTCTACATTGGAGGGCAAAACCTTATTTCTTTTTAAGCTGGTGACCCGAAAGCTGCCAATTGTGGATTTGGTTGACTCTTCTTTTACAGAAGAAAGTTCTTCGGCAGAGATATGGGTCACACGCTCGGCAGAGCCTTTTAGATTGTGGTTTAAGAGAAGAGCTTGTTCTGCATTAGCGTTGGTGGTTTTTTGTCTGTTGGGCTGAGTAATTAAAGTACTTTCCTGTGCAAAACAACAATTGTGGGGGCTAAGTGCAGATATTTCCATGTTTATAGACACAGGAGATGGCATAAGGAAGGAGCTGCATTCCACTTTATGTTCCCCATTACCATTTTTATCAATAATAACATTGTCTCTTAGAACATGCCTGGAGGGGTTTCGCCTTCCACTAGACCCTTCACAAAACAGAGAAACACTCACATTAGAATCTTTTACAATGTCTTCAGCTTTTTTTAGTGCCAAAAGATGCTGGGTTTCCAAAACTTCTTTTGGCACTGTTATGTGCTCTTGAAGTACTGAATGTTCTGAAATCTTAGACAAGTCTGGTTGTAGCCTTTCAGGGTTTATTGTAACATCTGCTTTGTTCTTTACATCCAGTTTATTTGCCTTTTCCTTTCGTCTTAGTGACCAGTTTTTGACAGTCGACGTGCCATTTTTTAACCATGTACTGGGATGAATGCCAGCAGGGGTTTTATGCTGTGCCAACTCAGTATCTTTTTCGTTATCACTGAAAGTCTGTTTGATATCTTCATCCAATTTAAAACCTGAAAAAGAGCCGAAGCTTAGGAAGTCTGGAGTGATATTTCCTTGTTTCTTACAAGACCTGAAGGTGCATTCCAGTGGGGAAGGCACTTCGTTGGGAGTCAATGCAGAATAATCTGAAAACTGAGAGAAAGCACTGTCCAAGGAACTCAAAGAAGATCCTGAAGGGGAAGTTCCAGGAGAAGACAAGCTTGAGCAACTAGTCTTAGAACATGTGTTTAACCTCAGTGCAGGAGGTGGCAATAGTCTATTGGGAGTGCTCTTCTTATCTGGTGTTTGCTTTGTACTTAGGCTTTTACTTACATCAATCCCTAAAATCAGACTGCGGTTAATAAGCTTTTGTCCTTCTACTTGTAAATCCCTATGCTGCTTCAGGTAATTGTCTGAAGAGTAGGAAAGAAGAGCATCACAGCTAGTCTTGTATGTAGAACCCTCATGAGAAGACTCATTGAGCTTGCTGAATCTAGACACAAGGATCCCTATGGCTGGCTCAGAACAACGCCTGTGCCTTCTGGCATCCTTTAGAGCATCGGACACTGTGGTGGAAGAATAACCAGAAGTATTGGAACAGAGGGATTCATTTTCAGACTGCTCATGGGACATGGAATTGTGAGGCAAAGCAATGGCCACCCTGAATGGTTGAGACTCCAGCGAGTGTTTGGTCAGTGCATCCTCAGCATCTGGATGGTCGAGATCACAATCGCTTAACGTCAAAACAGAATCTCTGCTCCTGTTGTCAGGGCTGCAATTTTTGGCTAGACCAGTGAAAGGAGAATCTGCATCATCATTCAGTTCATTCTCCAGGCTGTCATATGAGGAGTCCGTTAGCTTGAATGAGCAGAAATCTGTAATAAAGAAAATTACACAATATATTTTAGTGAATAGTAAATATAAACCTCAAAAATCCATTTGCTTATTTGCACTAAGAACAAAGAGATTCATACAAGGTGGGGCTGTTCACGTACTTCATGTCCTTGCCCTGGCACAATTATGGAGGACCACACAACCAGATACTAAAAAGCCCCTAGAGCACATAACGAAGACTCAAGATGGCTTTGAGGATAAATGATTATTATGGGAGAGAAACCAAACATTTGTTATCTGTAGATGAGGCAGATTCTCCTTTATAGTAACTAAAGAAATATAATTTCCTACAATTTTGCACCCCAGTAAATGCACATGGAGAGCACCCCAACATTCATTAAGATGGCTTATGCAAAATAAATCTCTAAAGGGTGATGGCAAATGGTTTATAAACGATTTGTGACAATGGATAGCATTTCTTGCCAAGCTTCCATAGAAAGTGCAAAAACACATGTTACAACCTGATTTGATGTCAGGTTGAAGTCATGCCATTTTCAATATTTACAGTAAAAACATCAGCTTGGACTATGTCAGTCGTACTTCAAGATCAATTCAGCGACTAGCAAAGAATACTTTCAGTCTGGAACATCAACAAGGAAAGAAAGGAGGTAAAATCAAAATTAGAGTCAATGAGTACAATGAGCTCTGTGGTACTCTGAGCAATGGGATACCTCTGCCATATGCAAACTAAGGGTAACAAAGAAACCAAGGATATTCCTAGGGAGAACTACAACCATAGAGCCATCTTTAACACCTGGTAGACATTCCCCATTACAGTTAACAGGAAGCTTGTAGCCCATGAAATTCTTGATGTTTAAGAGACATTGCTCTTAAAGCACATTATAACTGGAATTGGCTTTAAGATTTTGACTTGAGCATGGTCTCCATTGTTCTATGCCTTTTCGTTAAGACTTTTCTTCAACTAAGATACATGATATTTTTTTTTAGTAGATATAAAGTATAGCTATTCTAATTCTGGTAAAATCCCTTAGATTGAAAGACCTCAAGTCCCAGGGATTCTGGATAACAGGTTCCCATACCTGCATATTATTTCCTTGTTCTAAGCCCAAATCAGGAATTGTGTCCATAGAAATAATTTTCTTCTCTTCTGAATGATAGTTCCAATCCCTGCTCGTGTGTGTGTGTGTTTGTGTACAGAGTAAAGCTATAAAGGGCGAGTGCAGGAGGAGCGGACACCCTGGGTGAAACATCTCTAACATCCAGTAAACTTAGTAAAACAAGCCTTGGCTTTATTTGTGTGTTCATTCCAATCTCAGTGAGAGCCTGGGTCTGCACTGCTAGAACTCTTTAAACACACAACAATGCTGCGGTTCTTCGGCAGGGAAGCAGCTGGAACGCATTCTGTATATGGGGCAAAGGCGGGAGTAGGTCATGCAAGAAACCAGCTCCACCTAACAAAGGGCGGCTCCTCCTAAACATCATCCCGTCACTCACAGGAATTCATTTCTGCGGCTCTTCTGGGCTCAGCTTCTAATTTTGATATGAATAATTTAAATGATTCCTTAAAAGGATGTTGGCATGCCCAATGTTTGCCCCATTTACAGATATATATAAATGGAATAAAAAATGCGCAGAATATAGAAGAATATGATATAGACTGGTCTGTATGTCATTAGTCAATAGGTCCAAATCATTAAAGGGCCAATAGAATGGTTAATGTTATAGGCTGTATTTGTAGGACTGGTAGTTGAACATATATTTCAACATTTTGTCTGGCACCCACAGTGCCGAATTTGAAGTAGTATTGCCCCAAGGCCACATGGTCCCATCGCCGGCCCCATCGCAAGCCCCACCCAACCCTGCTTCATGGACCTGGTTGCTGGCTGCACGAGCGAGCGCACTTGTAAGCACACACAGGAGCACTGGGGAGCTTAGGTTCCTCAGGGATGCGGCTGGGCGGCACACTGACCCTAAATTTGTGCCACCTTGGGCCAGGGCCTTTGTGGCCCCGCCACAAATTCAGGCCTGGGCACTCAGAAGCAGGGTATTCCCACAGCATAATTTCACAATATGGAAGCATTCAGCACAGAAGGGAATGACTAGCAATGCACTACATCCACTGATCATATATTAAAGGGCAACTATCAGATTTGGGTTGGAATACAGAGAATGCATATGGCTGCTATATAAACTTGTCTTTTCATCTGCTTCTTCGTCCTCCTGCGTTCTCACCCAATCCCATACACAGACCTTGCAAGACAACTGTGTATGCAAAAATTTACTTAAAGGGATTCTGTCATGAGTTTTATGGCGTTGAATTTATCTCTAAACTCTACCATATAAAGTTTCTTCCCAAGTGTATTTTTTGTTGTTGTAATACTGGTGTGTAGGGGCATCTCGGGTCATTTTGCCTGGTCATGTGCTTTCAGAAAGAACAAACTTTAGGATGGAACTGCTTTTAGGCAGGCAATTGTGTCTCCTAATCAATGTTACTAAAGGAGTTGCAGTGGGACATGGATTTTTACTATTCAGTGTTGTTCTTATAGCTACTAAGGAACTTATATCTGGTTACCTTCCCATTGTTCTGTTGTTAGGCTGCTGGGGGGGTGATTTCACTCCAACTTGCAGTACAGCAGTAAAGAGTAACTGAAATTTGTCAGAGCTCAAGTCACATGACTGGAGGCATCCGGGAAACTCTAGCCACATGCCAGATTTTAAAATTAAATATAAAAAAATCTGTTTGCGCTTTTGAAAAATGGATTTCAGTGCAGAAGTCTGCTTGAGCAGCACAATTAACCGATAAATTTTGAAGAAAAAAAAAAAAAAAAGATTTCCCATGACGGTATCCCTTTAACTACAGGATGTCTCCCTGCGTGTCAGCCAGACTACTGAAATAGGGAATCAGGAGAGAAGTGTCATGGGCCAGGGCTTTTGTACATAGTCATGCATCCCTGCTCAGTTTTCTGCCAAGGGTGCCAACCATCTCAGAATGAACTTCTGCTCTCTACTGGGAGTCACGGAGTAATTTATCATCATCAGCGTCCTCAATGATCATCACCTGAACAACCCACATCATCTGCAGACACATTGGCAATAGGATGGGGCTGCACAAAATAACACAGGCGTCACACTGTTTGCTGTATAGCCCACTGCTCAGAACTGGACATGAAACAAACACCCGTCATTTATTATGACATCAACTCCAACGCCTCTAAAGGGAATTAAACCCCCCATTCAGTGCGTCACTTCTCTAATCAGCGCGTCCTTCTATGAAGCCTGTTATCTGCACTGTGACTGAGCCCTGTCTGATAAGGGGGAAGTAATTGTCCTTTATCGTTCTTCCTATAATGAATTATTACCTGAATTGTCATCTCTGCTCTCGTCCTTTGCTGACAAGCTGGCGTATAACAGGGAAATGTCCTCTTCAAAAATCATCCTGCAATTTTCAATCAGAAACTGAATGAACAGAGCCACCTGGAAAAGAAAGTGAAAAAAAGGCTCTGTTATAATAGGATTTGAACTGACAGTTTCAACGGAGGAATATTAAACCAGAACAATCCCATTACTTGTCCAAGTATCGGCCTGCTCTGTTGAATTATGTGCAAGTGCACACACTGACGCAAGGGAACCTGGAAGTGCCATTAGTCTGGACTAGAAGCCAATTCCAAGTTTATCTAGTGGGCGGAGTCAATAGCCGCACTTGGCATGTCCCAAATAAACTGGAGGCTAATGGGGTTATAAACAACATGTGCTGCAAGCGATGACATTCCAACACAAAACTTGGGGGAAAAGTATGCGGCACGGCTTGCTTACCATTCACCAAAAAAGAATATTTGAATAATTTTGGGGCATGGAAGGTTTGTTGCTGTGGACAGAACTTTGCATGCACCTGCAATTATGCTGGAATTCCTGGGAAAAACAGCTTTCCAGTTTTCAAACAGGGGACCCCGTCTTAAAAACATATACACTGTTACTATTATTGCTACATTTTATTACTCATCTCTCTATTCAGCCTCTCTCCTATTCATATTTCAGTCATTATTCCAACCAGTGTATGTTTGTTAAGGTCATTTGGACCCTAGCAACCAGACTGCTGAAACTGCAAAATGGAAAGCTCAATTATTTAAAAAAAAAAAAACAGTTAAGGAAAAATGGAAACCACGTGCAAATGATCTCAGTATATAAACTTTCTATTGAACAACCTCTTTAAGAAGAGAAGTGTATCAGAGGTTTGTTGGGTTACCAAACATTTCAGGTTTCATTCTAGGTTGGATTGGGGGAACAATACCAAAATGCAGAAAGATGACAATTATTAGACTTATTATCCTGTTACTTTTATTGTGTTGGAAACAACAGTAACAGAGTAGCTTAGTAGTGTTACCTTTCTGGTGAATTCGCTCTCAATCTCTGGACTTGAAGGGGTGGGAGGCCAAAGCAGGCTGGGGGCAATGCAAACGGCTAAATTGAAGGCAGACATTTGGTTGCTCTCAGAACGCTGTTGGATGCAGTGTAAGACTCCAAACAGATATCGCAGTAAAAGAATATTGATTGATGGAAGAGTCTCAATTAACCTGCCAAGTAGAGAAGAAGGAGCCATCAGTGCCTGTTCTGTGCAGCCTCGGTGTTGTCTGACCATTGTTTAAGATGTAGGTACTGACGAGAAAAGTTATACCCTTAAAGGAGAACCAAACCCATACTTTAAAAAAACCCTCCCCCGTAGACACCACTTCCTGCTCCCCCCCCCACTTGTTACCCACGGGCAAATGCCTCAAACTTTTTACTCACCCCTCACGGCAGATTTAGGTGTCAAAGTTCACGGCAACCATCTTTTTCTGTAATCTCCATGTCTTCTTTCAGCTCTTCATCAATTCCAGGAATCAGGAACTTGCACTAACTGCGCATGCGCCGAAACGATGTCAATAAAGATTACCGAAGAAGAAGATGGCTGCCGTTAACTCTGATGCCTGAATCTGCCGCAAGGGGCGAGCAAAAAGTTAGGGGCATTTGTCCGGTGTAGCAAATAGGCTGGGGGGGGGAGCGGGGTCTACGGGGGAAGGGAATGTTATTTTTTTAAAGTATGGGTTTAGTTTTCCTTTAAGAAGGGACCTAGCAGGCAGATCAGATAAATTACAAAGTTACTTATTCATCTTGCTCAGTCTGCCTATACATAAGTATAGACACTACAGAACTTTACAGGCTCTACAGGGCCCAACGCAAGTAATTAAGGGTCATAATGGCCACAAAAGGCCAATGTACTCTGAGTGGGGTGTTTGAAGAATGGTCGCAAGCCTCTGCTCAAAGACCTGTGGCCCCTTGAATTGAGTCAGTGCATGGTCCAAGAGGGGCAGATGTGGGTGTCTCTTAATGCTCCAGCATTGCACCCTGGGATTAAATAAATGGCCCATCTTGTCTCTAGGATAAGGGTATAAAAACACTTACATTTTAATGGCTTTGATCTTGTCTTCTTGACTTTCATAATCCAGGCTGGTGACCCACTTCTGGTACAGTTTGGATGAGAAAATACTCCCTGGTATGTTACGAAGAAAATCCTTAAGGATACAAGAGAAAATTCAGTTATTAATTAAATCACCTTTGCTTTAAATTAGTGATGAAAAATTGGTATTTCAACTACATCAGAAGAAAGACTATGACGTTTGTATGAGCTCAGGATACAAAGTGATAATACACAGAGAGCAGTTGCAGTATAAAGTCAATGGACATTTCGGTTAAAGCGAAAGCAGCTGCAACTAATGTACAGACAGTCGGCAAACAGAGTACAGGAACGTCTACAACTCCAACACTGTCCATGATGCTCTTCAAATGGTGGATTTGCATCCGTGTATACTACTTCCATGTTACTGGAGGTGCAGTCAATGGGGAGATGCATTCTATGTCTAGCTTAGAATGAGTCTGTTTATTCTATGCATGTTTATTACATACAGGGCCACCATCAGGGCGGCTCAGTGGTCACTCTTGTCTTGGGCCCAAGTGATTTCAGGCTCTTAGGGGGCCCGGTTGTGCTGCAAAAGAAGAA
>CM044434.1:151318507-151331252 GCA_024363595.1 Xenopus borealis
TTACTGAAATGTCCCGACTTTCTCTTTGATCACCTGCACTGAACAGCCAGAAAAAGATACTTGCTAATACTTAATTGGCTTTTGGCAAAGATCAGAATATGTGGCAGGTGCACTTCAATAAGTTTGCAGCAATTTAAGAGAAGTAAAGACACAATTGTAACTATTTAGGATAAGCAGGTCTCTTGGGGAAAACGGAAGCTTGCAGCTTAAGGTGCAATTCACCTTCATTAGCAAAACTGTAATAACACATACCAGACACTAAAACCTCCAGAAATGTGTTCAAACTTTCCATAACCTGCCAAACTTTGTAAAATGGATATGGTAATTAGGGTGTGTGGCCATAAACAGACATGGTCAAAAAATGTCACCACGCTCTGTGCCTCAAATCTTTTTGTACCTCTTTCAATTTCTGAAATGTTAGGAGGTATGCTGTGGGGAAGCAGGGCCGTGAAGTCTGTTTACAGAATGGTGAGAAATCCCATATAGACCATTGAGTGAGGGACCTTCATCTATTCAGGGTCAGACTGGACCGGCAGGATACCGGGAAAATACTCGGTGGGCCCCAGACCTCATGGGCCCCCGCCGGGCCAGACCTCCTCTCCCGACCCTACTAGAAATTAAAAAAAAAAATTCTGTGCCACATGGCTATTCTTGCGCATGCAGCGCAGCTATTTTCACATATATGCGCACCATCATTACAGGGTCCCAAGCCTGACCCTAGATCTATTTACCCATATGGTTTCCTATTGGCTAGCGAGACCCTGATTGATACCTCCAAAACATGCCTGAACCTGAATCCTGCAGGAAAAGGCAGAATCTTTGCCAAATTTCAAACTGAATTCTGGATTTGGTGAATCCACAGTAATAAATGGCCCCAATTCTTTCTCCAGCCCAGTGGTAACTGCAGTTTAGGAATGGGTAAGACAGGCGCTGACATTGCACTTTATCTTCAGCTACACTGGGCTGGCGGTGGCGTGGTTTTTCCATAGGCCAATTACAAATGAAAACACTGTTTGAGCCTATAGAAGGAATACGTTGCCTCTAGTCCAGTGTGACTGGCAGAATCAAAGAGGACCAGGTCTGGACTGGGATTCAAAATAGGCCCTGGCATTCCTAGTATACAGAGGCCCCAACAGCTCCTACCAGCCCACTTAATAGTCACTTTCTATGGCATCTTACAGCAGCCCCTCTGGCATTTGCCTTAACCCACAGATTGCCAGTCTGGGCCTGAACAGGACCCTAAGCTATGTTGCCTGAGGTAAGTAATGCTGAGCTGGGGGGCTTGGGAACAGAAAAACAGTGGATGCCTAAACTCCCCCCCTGGCATGTCCCTATAGATTTTACAGGTGTCAGTAAAGCCTCTGTGCTCACACACAAACCACGAGTACACGTACATGCTAGGTTCCATCAGCCAATGAATGGGCAGACTTTCCGCTATGGACAGAAGCAGCATTATTTCCTGTCAGGCGATCAGTGAGTGACACATACAACATCACAAAATGGTGGCTGAAGTTAAAAGATGTAAATGAACAATATTTACTCATTTACAGTTAGGGTTGCCACCTTTTCTTTGAAAAAATACCGGCCTACCTATATATTCAGCTTTTTTTCCTATTAATAACATTGGGATCAGCCATCAAAAATACCGGTCAGGCCGGTAAAAAACTGGCCAGGTGGCAACTCTATTTACAGTATATATACAAGTTTGTGATCTCTGATGACCTTAATCTCATGAATTTCTGGACACACACACTCTCTCTCCATTTGAAAATCAGGGTCACTGTGGCATTACAGTGCGTGTAGGGTTGCCACCTGGCCGGTATTTTACCGGCCTGGCCGGTATTTTTGATGATTGATCCCAATGTTATTAATAGGAAAAAAAGATTAATATATAGGAAGGCCGGTACTTTTTTCAAGAAAAGGTGGCAACCCTAAGTGCGTGTGGTCAAAAAAGGTTGAAGCCCATGGAGGGGGGGGGAGTTTGAAAGAGTGTGTCATCAGAGACCACAAAATTGTATACATAAATGAGTAAATATTGTCCGTTTTAACTTCAGCCACCATTTTGTGATGTTGTATATGTCACTCACTGATCGCCTGACAGGAAATAATGCTGCTTCTGTCCAGAAAGATCTGCCCATTCGTTGGTTGATGGAGCCTAGCATGTATGCGTGCTCATGGTTTGTGTGTGAGCACAGAGGCTCCTCATACAGAGCTGACAAACGGCAGTGTATCATTATGGGATTTCAATCAGAAAACTATTCAGTCTTCATTTCCCATAATTCTGTATATTTGGGCAAAAGCCACTATTAAAGTAGAAGGAAAGCTACAGAGGCAGTTTATTTCCAATAGATTATAATATTGACTATATTTATTCTGCAGAATGCTTTTCCATACCTCAGTAAACAGCTCTAGACACGGTCTATGTTTGTTTAGGATAGCTGCTGCCATATTAGCTTGCTGTGACATCACTTCCTGCCTGAGACTCTCCCTGTTCACTCATAGCTCTGGGTTCAGATTACAGCAGAGAGGAGCAATCTGAACATGCCCAAGCCCTAGCCCTGGAGGTTTAAGCTGAAAACAGGAAGTCTGATAGAGAATCCCATGTATACACAATAGAAGGAAAGAAATGCGGTTTCTTTTGACAGAGGACTTAGAACAGCAGGGTTTACTGGTGTGTATGTATATATATATATACATATATATATATATATAGACCTTTCTGATAAAGCTTACTTCATTTTAACCTTTCCTTCTCCTTTCAATAATGCCAATTGATATGTGGGGTCTGTGACAGATTGGCCTGCATGTAAAGTGCATTGGTACCAATGGGGGAGGGGGGTTCAAGGTTGGTTATCACAGGCATGGGTATAAAAGAACAGATTTCTATGATGAATAATATTGTTATGTGCACAGACAGCTGTATGACCTGTTTGGCTATAATAAGAACATGATTAGCAGAGGCTATTTTGATACGGAACTTTAAAGAAACAAGTCTTGGCTGAAAAAAAGAAGATTAACTGTAATATAAACTGTCAGATTGTGGCCTGTTCAGTTATCCAGGGAAATGAGCTGCTAATAACCTCTGCCAACAGCTAAATTTAGATAAGTAACTGTGAAGCAGAAACCATTAATGCCCATTCCATGTGGTGAGAACAAATCTGAGGTGAAACATTCTACTTGTACTTGGTGCAATGAGACTGGACTTGAAGGCCAAGGAATTTAAAGAGATACTGACACCTGAAATTAAACTCTTTTTAACATCTGTTATAGTATTGGCTTTGAAAGCTACTTCTAACTTTACCATAAAGTATTTGCATGATGCTTTTACATTACCTGTCTGATCCCCCATGTTCCTGTATGAGGGGGCTGCCATATTTGTGCAGCAGGCATTTGTTATCATTAGAAACTGTAACTAACAGGCTGAGATGGGACAGTCAGATTGGCAAAGTCAGAGTGTCAGAGAGTCAGGCTTAGGAACTTCAGCTAATAATTATATACAAAAACAAATGTCTCAGCAAAAAATGATCAACATGACCTATAGGTAACATTTAATGTACATTATTTTAAGCCCTATTCATTTTTAGGGTTTAGTTCTCCTTTAAGCCTGAAACAGCTTCACACCCTTGTGTTAGGAACAGAACACATGAACCAGGGCAGTGATACTGTATATTGGAACACAATTAACCAATACCATTGGACTATGTATCAGCTGAGGTCCATAGAACTCCATGTTAGGCACTGAAAACATTACATTAATTACTTACATTAATACATTACAAAAATCTGTATACTCACCCCACTAAAAACAACCTATACAAAGGGGGTGTTTTTATTTTCACTAGAAAGCACAAATTTTGAGGAAAAAAAAAAACTAGACGTCAGAATCTGAAAATACTCCATATCCAATCTGTCAAGGTCCTGTATATGTCAATGGCAAAGGTCCCATTTCAAATAATGCTGAGTTTTACCCAAAAAATATGGGGGTATTGAGCGATATCATGAAAATGCCTTTTTTTAATGGCAAAACCCCAATTTTTTCTTGTTTTTAAGAACTGATTATACTGAGTTTTTTTAATGATAAATAATGTAAAATCGGGTATGGGAGTTTGATTGTGTGCTTTTTTTTTTTTTTATTTAAATGATATTAAATCGCATTTTGGTAAATAACCCCCAAAATGTCCAATTTTCTATTATTTCCCCAAAACTAAATGTAGCTTCAGAACATAAACTCTCTTTGAATCCCATATAACTTACATAGGCACAGTTTCCGAGATCTTTAGTGATGATCTTCAAAGGGATGGTCTTCATTCGGTCAACTTCTTTCTCTTCTTTGATATGTCTAAAAGGGGGAAAGAAACACGTCTCTTTTTTTGAAAATTCGGCCATATACAGATACCTAGGGTTTATAATGAAACAGCAGGGGTTATAGTGCATAGAAACTATTCTGTGGAAACAGTGAACTGGTTCATGGAAGCGAAGTATTGCGTTTCTTCTAGATTCCTAGAGAAGCTTGGAATTGAAGTTTGACCGTTTCCTTGTGTAGAGTGATCGCCATGAAACTGTACAGCTGGAGCCAACTATGATGTCAGCAGAAATAATACCCATGTCACAGATACTCAATGTTTGCAGTTTTACTGACCAACCAATATTATGTTCAAATGTTTCTTTACAGGAACACCTGTTATTTCACAAAAGGTTGCATTGCCTCATTGCAAAAAGCTTGTATACAACTGCCGTAGAGCTACCATCTGGTTTGTAAATGGTAGTATATCCAGAGTTCCCCTGCACCAAAGACACAACTGTGCAGGGTTGGACTGGAGCCTTGGGAGGCCCTAGGGACCCCCTACTGTCAAACTCTCGCCCCGCCACACGTGCGAAAGGCGCTCAGTGCAACAGCTTGTCTTTATGAGCCAGCCTGAGGAGCAGGACTGGGCCAGCAGGGGTCCACCGTATTTTATCCTGGTGTCCCACAGACCCTGCAACACTGCTTGATGTGGAACAAGAGGCAGAAGGACTGTGCAACACTGAGTGCAACTATACAGAAATGTAAAAAGCACCCTTTGACACAAGTACCCCAAATCAGTTGGATATCAGATGTAAATTGACCTCGATATTGTTGTATAAAGATGGGCAAAACAACTATTCCCTTAGTATGAATTTAAAGCAGCATGGCTACAAAGTGTAATTTGGATAAAAATACATTTATTCCATTTTCTAGTAGTAAATCTTGTCTTTTTTTTACAGTTTGACAGAATATATATATATATATATATATAAAAGCAATGCATGTATGGGTCGCACACCCTGATAGCAAAACAATACCTGGGTACTCATGCATTTAGAATATATAATCAGTCAAAGGTGATGTCACTCACAGGATTTTCAGAACAAAACAACTTGTTAAAAAATAACAAAGTTTATTAATCCAACCTTTCGGTCCCACACAAGGACCTTTCTCAAGGAAACACAGTGCAGTGAAAAAATACACAATTTATAGCCACAGTGAGACTAAGTGATACAAAGACCCACCCACAATCCTGACATCATTGTGATGACACCCTGTGATAAAAAAAAGTTCCATATATTTCGAGTTATAGAAATGTCTTGCAGTCCTTTTGTCTGACCATGTAAATAGAAATATGTTTTTTGACATTCGGCTAACCCACAATGTTTTTAGCATCACCTGGTTTAGGACACACGTAAGAGGCTCTGGGCTTGATGGTCGAGGCACTCTATGCTCTAGCCACGCGGGTAGCAGGTTGGTTGTACCACTTTTGGTGTACAGATATGTGGGCAGGGATAAATGACAAACATACAATGGACGTGACCCTATCTTGGAAGGTTGCTGTTGCCCACATGTACGTTTCTCCTACTTTAGGTAAGCCTTTATTGTAGGCACCATTGGAGTACATCTGCTGTGATGCTTAGTATGATGAGTGGCATTGCACCACACGGGTCGGTAACTAAGGGTGGTATGCCTACAGTATAAAAAAGCTTTTTTCAATTGTATGTGTATTGTCTTAATCTGATGCCCACCATGGGCGGTACAACAATACAGAATCACTCTAGAAATGAGCAAGCTGGGCTGAAAGAAAGGGGCAATCGCTACATGTGCTACTTGTGTTGGAATTCAAGAAGAGGCCATGAACAATTAACAAAAGCCTAAAAGTGGCCATAGACACACCGATAATTTCGTACAAAGCAAATTTTCGTATGTTATTCTGTGCGTTTATGGAGGAAAAAAGCCCCGACCAATATCGGCAGAATATCGGGTGCTTTTCTGGCCAGCCTGATTGACGAGCCCACCGTTATCAGAAACGGTGCATCAGGCTGGCTAGAAAAGCACCCGAACATCAGCCATAGTTGGTGCTGAATTGTCAGATACAAGTAGAAATCAGCTCTACATATGTGTATTGAAATCAAACAATCTTTCTTGGAAAGATCTTTTCCAGGAAAGATTGTAATTGTCACGTCTATGGCCACCTTTAGGGATTCAATGACTGTTATATGCCCAAATCCTAATTCTTCAACTCAACCAAAAGTTCATGCGGCTTTAATGCACTGGACAACTCAATGGGCAAAATTGTTTGTTCAATTGTCAAAAAAAATTTTTTTTCTTCAAGTCTAAATATGCAAATTAGGGCTTGGATTCAGTTTGATATGCCACTGAAACAATTGTGGCGCATTCTGTATTCGGCCAAAAATTTATTTGATTTGGTGCATCCCTTATAAGAATATAATTATAATGACTAATGGTCATGTGATGCCACGAGGCAGTGTAGGGGGTGAACAAGCTGTCTCCCTAGCATATATAAGAAAAGGAAACACAAACTGCTTATATAGGAGGGAGGTTTGCCTGGTAACGATTAACTAGTTACAAAAATGTTTATGCCTCCATACAGTCTCCCTCCATTCACACATACTCACACATTTCCCAGCATACATGATTTATGGTGCAAAGTTCAAAACATTGTTCCCTTTCAGTTTTAATTATGTCGAAGAGGTAGAAAATTACTTCAAACTTTGACAAAAGGAGGAAATTGTGGCCTGGTGTTGCTCGACAGACATCTAAACCAGCCAAGAAAACTACAAGACTCCAGCATCCATAATAACAACCATTTCTACATGATGACAGAGCAGTTCTTCGTTATGTCAATGAAGATTCCAATTGTCTAGGTTCCAATGAAGATATCTGTTCCATTCGCTACAGAACAAGCTTACAATTTCATTTTAACCCCTGCATTTGTATTACTGCAACTTTAAAGGGAAAATTTACCTTTAAATGCATGTTTAGGGTGTTATAAAGCAATATGTTTTAAGCCAACTTTTTTCTAGCCTTCATCATATATTTTGTATAGTTTTTCGATTGTGAGCCAGCCAGAAATGGAGAAAGCTAAATGTCCGCAGCCAACAAAGAAACAGAGTGTGGGTGCTCACACAGCAGATGCATTTTTAAGTCTGACCGCTACATTGCAAAAATTTCAATCATTTTAAAAGCCACACAAAATTAAAAATGAAGACCAACTGAAAAGTTGTTTAAGACTCTAGTAGACCATGACACACTCAAAGCCAAGATCTTTAGGGTGTTCCTTTTTTCCATCAATGCTGTGGATAGGATGATCATATGCGCCCCTAGTTATGTACATTGGGTCCAACTACAAAACATAGAACCCGACATCAGATAAAAACACAAACACAGGTACCAAATATGGAGTAATGATAGGATTGAGGACAATACTTGTAGGACCTTACAATCTAGTCATTCAACTGCTCTCCAAGTGACACCGATTATTACTGGCCACAGAATATTAAATTTATCCCTCTAAGGGCTGTGACACACTAGGCTATTTGGCGAGATTGAGTCGCCTGGCGCCTTCACTCATTCTGCGCTGGCTTAAATGAAAAATCTCCAGCGCTAATCACAAGCAGCAATTCATTTTCCCTTCTACTCCTAGATATACTGAGCAAATGCTTCTACTCCAAGATATCCTGAGCAAACACCTTCTACTTCTAGATATCCTGAGAGAACGCCTTCTACTCCTAGATTTCCTGAGCAAATGCCTTCTACTCATAGATATCCTGAGCAAACGCCTTCTACTCCTCGATATCCTGAGCAAACACCTTCTACTCCTAGATATCCTGAGAGAACACTTTCTACTCCTAGATATCCAGAAAGAACGCCTTCTACTCCTAGATATCCTGAGCAAATGCCTTCTACTCATAGATATCCTGAGCAAACGCCTTCTACTCCTAGATATCCTGAGCAAACACCTTCTGCTCCTAGATATCCTGAGCAAACACCTTCTACTCCTAGATATCCTGAGCAAACGCCTTCTACTCCTAGATATCCTGAGCAAACACCTTCTACTCCTAAATATTGTGAAAGAACGCCTTCTACTCCTAGATATCCTGAGAGAAGGCCTTCTACTCCTAGATATCCTGAGAGAAGGCCTTCTACTCCAAGATATCCTGAGAGAAGGTCTTCTACTCCTAGATATCCTGAGCCAACCAAACATCATACCTTCAGTTTATATTTCCTTTAAATATATCCCAAGTCACCAGTGAAGTGTGGTTTTCCCCAAATATCAGTGACCACAGCTCCTTTAGGTCTGGGTTGCCGCACATCTTGTTATGGACTCATAACTCATAATATGGTCAGTCAAAAATGTGTCATACTTCACAACCGTCCCGTTTTCAGTGGATTTTGAAGGAAATGAGTAATTGTAACAATTTAGATAACAGGTCCCTTGGAAGAAGTTATACTGACAGCTTAAAGGGCAATTTACTTTCATTAGTAAAACTGTAATGATTGGGGGGGGGGAACAGAAATATGTTCAAACTTTTCATAACCTGAACATGGTCATTAGGGGTGTGGCCACAAAATTGGCATGGTCATATTTTTTATTGTCACTTCTTTTATTTCCAAAATGTTGGTAGGTATGTTACATTTTATGTTATCTGCCTTTCTCCACTGAAAAACACAAATTTAAGGAGTCCTCCGAGTCCTGAACACAGACTTTGTTCCTGGGACAAATGGTTCCTATCAGGCCTAATTATTAATTAGGCCTGATAAAGGCAATTTATCAGACCTAATTTATTAATTATAATAAAAGACAATTTCAACGATTTTATATTATACACATCATGGTATTTTATTCAACTATATTGCAAAAAGTGGAACTATTATTATATGGCAAACAAAAAACATCTAAACAATTGTGAACAAGAATTGTTCTCAAATGAGGCCAAAGACACTCAAAAGTGGATCTGGTGGGTCATTATATAATAGTATAGGGGCCACTTGCAGGAAGAACAAAGCAATGTGAATTGGAGGCAGTAAGACATGCTGGCAGATGTGGGCCATGAGAAATTAATGTGTAACAGCTTGAGGAACTATTTTAAGGAAAACACCTGAGACAGTTATCAAAAAGATAAATAGCTCACAAATAAATATGTATATATATATATATATATATATATATATATATATATATATATATATATATATATACACACACACACACACACACACACATACACTGATCAAATGCTAAAATATGCTACACAAAGGTTAGAAAGAAATGAATAGAGCTGGAGAGGAAACTGGCCTCACAGGAACAGCTACATCAAAATAACCCCAGGGTGGCAGTTAGATAAAAAAAAACAGAGGTGCTTAAACATTAACTACATATGATACACCTGCAGACCAATGCCAAATATTCTGGTAGATTAGGGGATTATTTCTCAAAACTCAAGTATCTGTGTGGCATCACCAAGCACCAGGTTTAACCATTAGTGGCAGTTTGGGGGGAAAATACTATATTAAATTCGATCAGGTTCAAGGGTTGAATTTCAAATTCATGAGAGTTTTTTTTAACTGTAATAAATTATATTTTCGAAATTAGATTGATGGGTAATTTATTAAAAAAAATTGAATATCTTAAACTGGGAATAATTTTACCGACCCAAAACCTTGAATCGAATTCAAATAAACCTGAAACCAGTTTTTGATCTGACAAAAAAAAATTGAATGTCAGGAAGGCTACTAGCATCTTCAAATTGGTCACTGGACCTCTCCCATTGCCTTAAAACAGCAGGTTTTAGGCGGCGATTAGCCGAATTCGAATTCTTTAAGGGATACTGTCAGGGAAAACATGCTTTTTTTCAAAACGAACCAGTTATAGTGCTACTCCGGCAGACTTCTGCACTGAACTCCAATTCTCAAAGGAGCAAACATATTTTTTATATTACATTTTGAAATCTGACATGGGGCTAGATATATTGTCAGTTTCCCAGGTGCACCCAGTCATGTGATGTACTGCAAGTTGGAGTGATATCAACCCCCCCAGCAGCTTATATAAGAGAACAATGGGAAGGTAACCAGAGTAACCAAGAGTAAAAGCCAAGTGCCACTGAGACTGATTCAGTTACATTAAAGGGCACCTATCGTGGAAAAAAAACAGTTACCCCCCAACCAAATGTGCGGACTGATAGAGCCCGCATTCCGGTTGGGGGTACTGGTGTTTTTTTTTTTTTTTTAAAAATGCCCCTCGCCAGCACTAGCGCGCTCGCACCGGGAGGGAGCTCCCGTCGCGAGCCGCCATGGCAGTCTCAGTGTATCGCAATTGTGCGCGCGTGATGTCAGGCGCATGCACATTAAGAAAAGCAGTCTCAACACTGACCGCTTTTCTTAATGCGAATGCGCCTGATGCCATGCACACGCAAATGCGCCGAGACTGTCATGGCAGGTCGCACCGGGAGCTCCCGCACATTTGGTTGGGGGTAACTGTTTTTGACGATAGGTGCCCTTTAAGTAGGAGAAATAGCCTGCCAGAAAGTAGTTCCATCCTAAAGTGCAGGCACAAGTCAAATGACTGGGGCCAGCTGGGAAACTGACAAAATGTCTAGCCCCATGTCAGATTTGAAAATTCAATAAAAAAAAAAAATATATTTGCTCTTCTGAGAAATGGATTTCAGTGCAGAAGTCTACTGGAGCAGCACTATGAACTGATGTGTTTTGATGTTTTCCTATGACAGTATCCCTTTTAAGGGCCAGAGTTTGATAAATCTTAAAAAAACGAATTTTAAAAAACATTTGAATCGAGTTTTGGAGTTTGAATAATTCGCTAGTAAAATTTGACAGTTTATACAATAATAAATATATTCAAACATAATTTGAATTTCAATTTGACCCTTAACAAATCTGCCCCTAAATTGTAGAATAAGAAACAAAACTGTAAGTGTGCCATTCATTTTCAAATGTTGGGAAAAGTGTGATCTTGAATTTAAATACCCCAGGAGTCATACAGTCAAAAGGTTAGCTAGTTTCGTTAGAGCACTAAGGGTAGCCATACAAGGGCCGATAAAAGCTGCCGACAGCCCAAGTCAGCAGCTTATTGGCCCATGTTTGGGGCCCCATCCGAAGGGCTGATTCCACGATTGGATCAGCCCGATATCACCCACCTCAAGGTGGGCATATCGGGGAGGGATCCACTCCGTGTATGCCCACCCTAATTCAAGTGAAGTCTAAATCTTTTGTGTATCCTCCTGATGAAGGTCCTGGTATTGAAACTTTAAGTATTCTGCATGTGTTTTATCTGAATAAACTTCTTTTGCTATTTTTTCATATCCTGAGAGCGCAGCAGCTTTGTTGGTTTATACCCACCTTTGCAGAAGTGCATACCACTTTTCCTTCTCCTCCGGAGTACTGTAATAAAGAAAAGAAATAGACAATTCTAAATCCGAGCTCAATTTGGTAACCAAAGGGTGTTCTGAGCAGCCCATAACAAGAATTTTGCAACAGTATCCAGTTTAGATGACCCATTACAAAACAAGGGGAACACAGCACTACAAAATATGTTGGCACTATAAAAATACATGTTAATAAAGGGGCCAGATTTAATGTAAAGAAAAGGTTTATCTCCTAATTCAATTCCAGATTTTCCCATAAACCCAGATGCAATTCAATTATCACATAAAAACTCTAATGAAGTCTATAAGAAAATAAAATTAAATTAAGAGAAAACTTTTTCCTCCTCAAATTGAATCAGGCCTGTAGGTTTCCCCGAAAGTGTGGAATTCTTGTATTTAAAGAAACGGTAACACCAAAAAAGTGTTTTAAGGGTAGTGACACATGCGCAGATTCGGGGACATTTAGTCTCCTGGCGACTTATCACCTGTTATTCTGGGCGACAATCACCCCAAACTACCTTCACGCGTCTTCCCTTCCTGTATAATGAAGAGTTGCCTGCGCTAAGCACACGCGTCGATTTGTTGTCCGAAGTTGCCTCCTGAGGAAACTTCGGGCCACTTCAGAAATGTGTTATCTACTGTGTATCCTGTGCTTGAATGGCTGCCCCCATGGCTACACAGCAGCTTGTTTATATAAACTATAGTAGTACTTATCTGTTATCTACTGTGTATCCTGTGCTTGAATGGCTGCCCCCATGGCTACACAGCAGCTTTATATAAACTATAGTAGTACTTATCTGTTTTCTACATTGTATCCTGAAAAAAAAACCTTATCAGGGGAACCCCAAGCATTTCAGATAACCCCCTAATCTGCAGTTATTGGACTATTAGATATTTAAAAATGAACAGAACTTTATCTCCAAGAAATGAAATAACTGAAGCGATTTTTCTAAAACTCGATTCTAGGGCAATTTTTTATTTTTTGCTCCTCTCAGATTCTTTAGAAAAATAGAAATATCTACTTTTCTGTTAAAAAAGGGAGGGAGGCGGGCTT
>CM044434.1:151352482-151362600 GCA_024363595.1 Xenopus borealis
TGGGATTTGCAGAATTCTGACGGATGGAATTCAAGGAAAGCTGAACAGGTCACAGAACAACAATCCCCATTATGATCACATGAACCATACATTTTTACCATCCACATTTTTATGTTTCTTTATATTAAATGATTGAGAAGAGGATTTTCTTTAAAAACCCCCGTGATTGGGAGAAGCCGTTGATTGATATCCCGGGCTGGAAGACAAGACTTACTTGTTTATGCTTCTCGATTTAAGTGCTTTGCTCAGGACGAGAGATGGTGCGGACTGACGTCTTTGTGCCAAGTTCTTCATCTTCTGTGGAAAAAAAAAAAAAGAGAAAATCAGAATTCTCAGTTGATCCAGAGTACGGCCGGGGATGCACAATAAGTGATTATTCCAAAGTACAAGGTACACATTATCTTTATTGTTTGCAGATGGTGGAACGACCGCACCATTCAATCACAGGCTGACTGCGTTCAGCTCTTCTAAATCCCTACTGAAATAGGCAGCTCTCCTAACTCCCTTCCTAAACTGAACATGAGAATATGTCATCTTCTACCCAACCCTTTATTAACTCCCCTGCACGCAGCAATCATGGACGCCCTTTCAACTCAAGGGGACATTATACAAAGAATAAAAGGAGAAGTTAACCATAAAATGAACTTTCTGCATGACATGATAAAGTTCTCACCTTTTTTTCCCCCCAGCTTTACATGATCATGGTCAACCACCAATCACAGTTAAAGCTATGACAAGTTGGGACCTGGTAGTTGCTGCATTAATTGGAATAAAAACAGCACAGGTTGAACTGTGTGTCATTCCTTCCAAAAGAATAGAAGAGGACACCTGCTGAATTAAAGGAGAACAAAACCCTAAAAATAAATGAGGCTAGAAATGCCATGTTTTATATAGTGAACTTATTGCACGAGGCTAAAGTCTCAGCTTGTCAATAGCAGCAATGATCCAGGACTTCAAACTTGTCACAGGGGGTCACCATCTTGGAAAGTGTCTGTGACACTCACATGCTCAGTGGGCTCTGAGCAGCTGTTGAGAAGCTAAGCTTAGGGGTCGTCACTAATTATCCAGCAGCAGAAAATGAGCTTCCCTGGCTGTAATAAAAGCTGATGCTACAGGGCCATGAAGTAATTATCTGTATTAATGACTAATCAGCCTTATATTGTGACTATATTTATATGACACTATCAGGTGTATATTGTGAGTGGGTCCCTAAGCTCAGTAAGTGACAGCAGCACAGAGCATGTGAGTCAGTGAATCAGAAAAGAAGATGGGGAGCTACTGGGGCATCTACTGGGGAGACACAGATCTTTACTGCTAAAGGGCTGTGGTTGCCTTGGGCTGGTACACAAGCACAAAACATCGTGTACAACACTTCTAGCTACTTCTTGAGTTAAAGGGATACTGTCATGGGAAATGTTTTTTTTCTAAATGCATCAGTTAATTGTTCTGCTCCAGCACAATTCTGAACTGAAATCCATTCCTCAAAAGAGAAAACAGATTTTTATATTTCATTTGGAAATCTCACATGGGGCTAGACATAGTCAATTTCCCAGCTGCTCCAAATCATGTGACTTCAATCATGTTTTACTGCAAGTCGGAGTGATGTAACCCCCTCCAACAGCCTAACAACAGAACAATGGGAAGGTAACCAGATAACAGCTCCCTAACACAAGATAACATCTGCCTGGTCAGCACTCAACAGTAAAAACCAATTTCCCACTGTGACTCCTTCAGTTACACTGAGAATGAAAAACAACAGACTGCCAGAAAGCAGTTCCATCCTAAAGTGCTGGCACAAGTCACATGACATGGGGCAGCTGGGAAATATATATATAAAATATGTCTAGCCCCATGTCAGATTTCAAAATTAAATATAAAAAAATCTGTTTGCTCTTTTGAGAAATGGATTTCAGTTCAGAATTGTGCTGGAGAAGCACTATTAATTGATGCGTTTAAAAAAAACAAAACAAAACATGTTTTCCCAGATCCTTGTAAGGGGCAGATTCACTAAAGAGCTAGAGAACGCTAGAGAAAATTCGCCAACATGACGTCATTTCGTTACTTCGCAGATTTACTAACAAGCGCTGGCATGTGGACATGTATTCTAGCATTGCTTCACACTCTAACACCAGGTGAATGTTCACTCTGGGAATGAACGCAACTCCTCCAATTCACAAAGATATGGATTTTACTGTACATTAACTTTTGTCAGATTTGCCTTTACCATCTCAGACCAAGTGAAGTGCATTAGAGAAGACAAGAGTTTGTCAAAAAATTGCTGAAAATTTTTCTAAGTCCCAAAAAATGCTAGCATCTTTTCCTTTTTATAGGGTGTTAGGCTGGAAAAGATCATAAAAAATGTTTTGGGGTACCCGGTTTCCCCCTACATTTCCTAACATATGGAACATTAAGGGGCAAATTTACTATTATTCCCCAAAATTGGCTCGATCCTACTCAAAATTCGATAATCATTCGACCATCGAAAAATCCGTACGATTCGAACAATCGAACGCTTTCATCGTACGAATTGTATTCGAGCAGGAATTAGTCTCAGAAGCCTATGGGGGGTTTCCCATAGGCTTCTATTACAACTCGGTTCAATCTGGCGAAGTATGCATTCGAACATTTTTAAATCATTCGATCTATTCGATAATTCGGTATTTGACGATTGAAGAGGCCAAATTAGAATATCCGAATATACGAAAAATTTGTATGACCGGTATTTGATCGAATTGGATAATTTCACGTGAATTTCATAAATCTGCCCCTAACTATACAGTGGGCAGGTGTAGGGCAATATAACAACTCGCTTTGCTTGTCGAAGTAACGCAAAATGCAACTTCGTCAGCATTCAGCGCCATGAACGCAACAACGCATTTTAGTGAATTAGCGTTGTCTTGGCGAATCTACACCTGGCGAAGTTGCACTCTTTAGTGATACACATCAGAGGACCAAGTTCTTAACTCTGTCCTCTTTTCCACATTCACCAATAGTTTTGGTGTTATTGTTTCACCTTTCCTGGTATAAAAAAAGGCCCAATCTGGATACCTCCAAGTTTTAAGTTACTATATTGCTTTAATTCCAAGTATTTTTGCAACAGCGAATGGAACGTGATTTTCATCGAGTTCTAATTTTCCCTTCTTTTGCAGAGAAGCGATTCTTTGAAAAATCTTATATTTGTCCGAGAGTCCAAAGTCAGGGGAATCCTTTCTGTTTAGCTGAACCTAAGCCCTATAAAAGGTGCTAAAATTAATTTAAAATCCTTAAGTGCATCTATGTTATTATGATGCAACTAGAACTATAGCTCTGTACTTTTAAAACATTTTTCTACACTAATTGAATTTTATACCCCCACCCCTTGTTTCCCGGTGTAAATAGATTTTCTGTATCATAAGGAATATGGCGAGTCAGCATCCCAAAAGACACCATATAGTGTCCTAGTGGAAATTCCGATCTCAGCATGCACGCTTATGAAGACAAACCTCAAATCAGAGGAACATATTAACTAGCAGACATTTTATAAACATTAGAATCCTAGGCAGTATTTCTCAACAATCAGTTCAACAGACTGGCTGCAGAGGAATGCAACGGTTGCCATATCCTTATCAAGCTATTATTGTTCCCATTTGTCTGTAGGCAAAGTACAGGTCTCTGCAAAAAAAAACCCACAGGTTTCAATTTAAAAGAAAAATGGAAAACACAGCGGCAGGAATTTTCTGGTGGACAGAAATTGTATGAATAAGCAAAATTAAATTTCCTCGAAGAAGGAACGTTGCTGATTTAGTCCATATGGCGCTCAATCACACTTACCGATGTAGGTTTTTATGAAATGATTGTGATACAGAATATAAACACGGTCTGTCAGTATTCGTGAACTTCCACCACTAATATATGAAGTATGCTGTTACATGTAGGCTATTCGAGAGACTTAATATATAATCTTTTTATTCCTCCCTGTGCAGAACACCCAGCGCACTAAAAAAGGCATATACTCCTGTAGATGATATCACGAATACAATATAATACAAAGGTATCTATGGGTGGGTGCAAATAGGGTCACCTACCCTAGTCCCAGAAAGTCTGGCCTAGAAGAACAACAGAAGGTGCAGTAGCTATGTTACGGAAGGTATCCCAAACCCGATCATTCTTCTGGCTTCGAAAAGAAGCCCTCAACTACTCAGATATCGTGCGGTTAGTGGGATACAAACGATTGTACATCTTACGATTTTTCGTCCGACATCGGTCTGAAGATTGATCGGCCAGGTTAGAAAATCTTTATCGGTCCCCATGCAATCTACCTATGTTTGCAGGGCCAAGCAGGCTGCGATCCTTCAGTTTTGCTGGCAATATCGCCTGAAATTGTCTTTTTAGTTGATGGACACATTGGAGATTTAAACAATCGTTTTAAGACAATCGTGGTCTCACGATAACAATTGGATCTTTCAAAAATCTTTAAGTCTATGGCCAGCTTTAGGCCCAGGGCCCTTTAAATGCCAGTAGGGAGTCCTGCTGCACCGCTGAATCACAAGGCACCGGTTAAACTATAGTTGGACAAGATGTTCCTCAATCTTTGTGCCTTTCTTTCCACTTACTGGTTGAACGGCCCCAGGTTTAATGATCAAGCCATACAGGATTTAGTATAATACACCAATAGCTGTAGCCCATGGAACTGTCCTGATACAGGCATCATATCTGTTATCCGGAAAACCCTTAGAAAGCTCCAAATTAGATGAAATCTCTCTGTTTAATCAAATAATTCACATTTTTAAAAACTATAGTTTATATGATTTTTTTTAGTAGACTTAAGGTATGAAGATCCATATTAGAAAATGATACCTTATCCAGATAATCCCATGCTGGATAACAGGTTCCATACCTGTTTAAACGATCATGTTTTGTATGAACCGTACACTCAGTTGCACAGGTTAAACGTGTGGTCTCCGGTGTTCAGCGTCGCCCTTTTGTGGCCCCGGGCTTTCTGCTGTGGAAAACCAACAAGGATGCGCGTGTACAAGTCCGTAAGCGAGGTACCGGCAAGGATTTCACAGGGGCGTAGTCAAACAGGCGAGGATTTCAAGGCAGGTGGCGGAATACGTAGTCAATAAGTTAGGCAGGTGTCAAAACCAGATAGTCAATACCCAGATTTTCGAATTTGGTGCTCCAGAGTGATGTCATGGCCAGCCGTCAGAAAGCCCAGGGTCAGGGAGTAGGGTCAATCCAGAAGTGCGCGCCTGTGCACAGAAGCAGGAAGAGCGTAATTATGTACAGAAGCAGACGAGGTGTGGCGGGAGGTAAGAACCAGGTGCGTCTTACAACTGCACAATTAACTTTCACTAATACCTTGTCATTTGAGAACATTGTGACAGTGTCAGTGAAAAGGCAAGAGAAAATGCCCAAGATTTCTTCTTAATATACGGTATTGTATTTATGCAAAACACAGTATAGGTATGGGATCCATTAACCGGAAACCCGTTATCCAAAAAGCTCCGAATTACGGAAAGGTCGTCTCCCATAGACTCCATTATAATCAAATAATCCAAATTTGTAATATTTCTCTGTAATAATAAGTACCTTGTACTCGATCCCAACTAAGATATAAAACATTTTTATTGGACGCAAAACCAGCCTATTGGCTTTATTTAATGTTTATATGATTTCCTAGTAAACTTAAGGGACGAAGATCCAACTTATGGAAAGATCCATTATCCAGAAAGCCCCAGGTCCCAAGCATTCTGGATAATAGGTCCCATACCTGTATACCAATTTGGTAATTTATTAGTTACTGCCATGAGAGCTGTGTTAAATTGGTGGGGTCTGTTTGGTAAAATAACTTTGGTCCTGTACACTTGTGACTGATCTTAAGATTTTTGAGCATTAACAACAATCAGTTAGGGGGGGCTCACAAATGATGCAATAGCTGTCCAATATTGTTGAAAGTTCACAAAAAGTGAAGGAAGTGTAAAAGTTGCATTAAAACTGGTGTAAATACAATCTCCATATGCACAAACAGAAACCCACCAAAATACAGACTCCACCACCACTTTTCCTTTTTTAGTGAAAGAAAGAACAGTTTACAGACACTTTTGGGAACTAGTTAAAACGGCAACATTTTTTTATGCAATTTTCTTCAGATATTTTCAAAATGGAGTAAATATCAGTGTAACTCTTCTTTCTGCCCTCAGCTCTACATTGTTTCCTTCATTCCTCATTCACCCCACTTTTAGGTGCAGTATGGGGGTCTAATGAGCATATTCAGGGGGATTAGCAGCCTAGTGCCAGGTTACAAGCCCTGTTTTCTGTATAATCAGAAATGAATAACAATAGATTTATAAACAAGAACAATGTATATATTCTTTTGATATACAGTTTATGGCCTAATTAAAATATATAGCTATTTTTTGCCAAATAAATGGGGCAATGTTAGCATTTTGATTAAATATATATCACTTATTGATCTTTATTTGAAGGTGAAGTAAAGCCCTGGAAATTGTTCCTAGATGAGAGACAAAATCTGCAAACAGTTCTGTTTGAAATACAATATCACCGAAGTGGAGATAGAGATTTGAGAATATCGCAAGAAATCCAACAATTGGTTGGACAACCTGATCCAACTGCATGGAGAATTTCTGTAAAATGTGTTGATTTTAGTAATTCCAATAAACTCTAAATTATTTGATTTTGTGGGAAGCAGAAATGATAAATCCATTTTGTCCTACTGGTTTCAATGATGCCACAAGTGCAGCACATATATAAACCGAAACCCTCTATAAGACCATATTCCCGAAGTCACATCATCACCTCTCTTTCCTTTAAACACTTTCTGAATTAACACCTTCGTTCTTCAGAAAATCTAAAACTTCCATCATCCCTTTTAAACTTAAAGGGGTGGTTCACCTTCAAGTTAACTTTCAGTATATTGTAGAAGGGCCAATTCTAAGAAACTTTTCAATTGATCTTCATTATTTATTTTTCATAGTTTTTTAATGATTTGCAATTTTCTTCTGTTTCTTTGCAGCTTTCAAATGGGGGTCACTGACACCATCTAAAAACAAATGCTCTGTAAGGCTACAAATGTATTGTTATTGCCACTTTTTATTACTTATCATTCTATTCAGTCCCTCTCCTATTCATATTCCAGTCTCTTATTCAAACCAATGCAGGGTTGCTAGGGTCATTTGTACCCTAGAAACCAAATTGCTGACACTGCAAACTAGAGAGCTGCTGAATAAAAAGCTAAATAACTCAAAAACCACAAACAATAAAAAATGAAAACCAATTGCAAATTGTCTCAGAATATCAATCTCTACATCATACTAAAAGTTAACTCAAAGGTGAACAACCCCTTTAAACTTAACACAATAACTCATTCATTCCGGTGCAAGCAGTATCCAACATGTTCTGTACAAAAGTCTACTCGTCTATCATACACTGTTTCGTACCTACATACATGTTAAATCTCTAGTGCTTACACTGAATAGCATTAATTAAACCATTGAAAATATTAAAGAGGGCCAATTGCTGCTGCTGATCTCCCTCCTTCAAACACTATTCAGACAAAATAATCTATTTAAACACTTTAACTGCTACATTACCAAGCAACAATTGCCTGAAAAACAGACGTTAGGTCAGGGGTCCCCAACCACCGGGCCGCGGAGCTTAGACCACAATTACCATGGTGTGCCAAAATGGACGCTGGTGCACCTGGATTGGACGCCGACCCCCACAGCACCCACCCCCCAGGTCCTTGAAAAAATTTTGCCCCAAACTTTGGGTTAGGTGATTGCAATAGATGGAAGTGAGGTGACGCCAGGCAATATGGAACTACCCCAGAGTCATTGCAATTAAAAGCACCAAAAACATCCACACTTTCTTGGTGTGCATTCACTTTGTCTTGCTTAAGAAGCCATTGTTTCTCCAGCAGGCTGGAAATAAAGCTCCTTATAACTTGCATTACACGCCCTATTGTTTTATAACCAAAGGGACCAAGGTCCAGCAGTCCCTGGATGTAACCCAACATCACTGGAGATGGCAGTAGCATTCAAGATACCTGTACCATTCCTAGAAGTTTTATCTATTTTTGGGTTCATATGGCTCTTTAGAACTTCAAGTATATGTACAACCAAAAAGTTTTTAATTTAAATCCCACACAAAAAACAATAAAGGTGTGAAATATAAAAAAATGTCTCATTAGTAAACTGCTTCAAACTCTGGGATGTAGCTACAGGTCAAAGCTGCTCAATAATAGTAATAGTGCGGATAAAGACAGATACAGTCATTTCAAGAATACGTAGTATCTAAAGTTGAAATATTCCTGGTTAGGTAGTACAGTACAAAGGCCATTACATTCAAACTCTGTAATAAAGTACTTTGCATCATTCTTCAGCAAACACATGCATCTCATCTAGCAGGATCTGGGCAAAGCACTTGCACATTTTTGGTCACACCCAGACAGCTTTGTGAGATCGTGAAAATGACTTGTTTGGTTCTGCAAAATATTGTGTAGAACAGGGCAGAGTCCTTCCTTAACTCTCACTTCCTCCAGATGAGCATTAGGGATCTCGCTCGTATTGCCCTGAAAGGGTAAGTTGGCTTAGCGGAGCACCTGGCATGCTATTAACGGATAAAGTTGACTTTTGCTAAGCCATAATACTATACATTTTTCTCTAAAATAGCTGCCTAGGATCAGATCACTGAGCTATTTTTATTCCCCAAAAGGCGTCTATTTGGCAGAAAAAGGGCATTCAGCAGAACAGCCAAAATATACATCAGAGCAGACACAAGGGCAGAAATGCATCAACTGTAAGAAGTTCCTTTTAAACCTATACCATATACCTTTATTATTATTATTAGTTAAAGTAGTTTCAATTGAAACAGTATTTGTTTATGGATTTCTGCTCTCTGGTTCTGACTCTTTAGAGCAGTGATTTTCAACCTTGTGCCTCCAGCTGTTAAGGAACTACAAGTCCCACAATGCATTTGCCTGACTGTGGCTGTCAAGGAACTACAAGTCCCACAATGCAATGAAGGAGTCTGACAGCCAGTCAGGCAAATGCATTGTGGGACTTGTAGTTCCTTAACAGCTGGAGGCACAAGGTTGAAAATCACTGCTTTAGAGGATAAAGCAGAAGCCTGTGCTCTTGCAGGTCTGTTAATCAGCTGAGTTCTGCTGACTAAATTTGATATGGAAGGTAGAAAGGGTCATTATAAAAACTGCGTGTGAAGTATGAAATCTGCCATATTTGTTTTTGCACTTCGCACACTGCCTTCCTCCATTGGAGAATTGCTGCAGGTCACTTTGCTTCTTTTCTGAGCATACAGACCAGCAGCTATCCCCATGAATACAGCTCTGCCTGCATTTAGCAGTACTGTATTCATGCAGGGCGGCACGTAATTATCTGGCTTCCGGACCTGTTCCTGTCCCCTAACGTGCTTGTCAGATGTTCCTACGGTTCCTATTTGCCACCCTTCAATGCCCCTTTTGAATGCCCACCATTTTACTGAAACCCAGTGGTGTAACTAAACACATACAGTTACAGGATTTGAACCCAGGTTCAGACATGTGCCTTCTTCAAACTTCCGTTCTCCATTTATCTTTTATGCTTGCACTATGGAGGGGTAAGTGGGTCTGGGTGAAATCCCCCACACATAATGACAGAGGCATTATTTCAGAAATATCAGGATTTATGACAAATAAGCATTTAGGTGACTTTACTAAGATACCACTGAATTCTAGATCGTGCTTGGTGCCTTTACTATGTACCTTCCCGGATTAACATTGACCTATGGTCCCCCCAGCACTGGTGAGCAATTACAAACGGAAAAGCCTTTGGGGCTAAGCACATCCTATTAAATAAATATGGGAAATCCTTTTATCAATTGTTTTTTGTTTAATAGAGAATACTTTTTCTTTTATTTCTATCTTAAAGGACGTCAACCCAAAAAAAAAAATATTTTGCCTAATAAAAGAAAATATGATTCTAAGCAGCTTTGCAATATACATTCATTACACATTTTCTATGGTTTTTAAAGGGAAACTGTCATGGGAAAACATTTTTTTGGTTTAAAACGCATCAGTTAATAGTGCTTCTACAGTAGACTTCTGCACTGAAATCCATTTC
>CM044434.1:151382344-151405164 GCA_024363595.1 Xenopus borealis
AACACATTGAGAAAAAATATATCTTCCCATAATACACACAGATCCAGATGGATAAATAAAACAGACAAATAAACAATCAGAAATAATTTATTTCAGATTGGAACATAATGAACTAAGAGGGGAATTACAAGCAAAATTCATGCCATGTTCCTTGAAACTCAGCCTTTCAAAATATCTATAAAAATAAGCGTGGGTGTGTTAATCTCAGCAATACATGGCAATATTACTGGGGTGCTGGTGATTGTGAGTAATGTCATTTCTTTGAACCCTAAGCACCAGTGTGTAGTTTTCAAGAAGCCACTTGGATGAGTGGTGACAATTTTTTACCTAGCAAGTCCAGGGGTTATAAGGGTTGGGGAGCAAAACAAGCAGGGGCGGAGCTAGGGGTAGGCAGTGTAGGCACGTGCTTAGGACACAAAGCTGGGGGGTACCAGGCACGTTCCTTCTCTGCTGCCTACCCCCTAATCCTGGTCCCTATTTCCACTCTTATGCCAGCTATTCCTGGCTAGGAAGGAATGTGCACACGTCTATCGTCTATCTGAGGATATCTGCATGCACCTATTCGCTCATATACATGCCCATGAGAGGCAGCCCAACTGGCTAGGTTGCCTAGGGTACCTCCCGGCCTGGCTCTGAACACTGGCAGGAGTGCTCTGGCACGTAGCGATGTGCGACGTATCCAAGATGGTTGCAGCCAGCGCCGTGCACTGATGTAATCGCACAGCAGCAGGCATGTAACGGCACCACTCTGAACACAGCATGAAAATCCATAATTAAATGTTGCCAGGGTCCCAGGTTCAATGCTGGATTATAGGTCACACTCACTTGTGTTCCTGGGTGCTCAGTTCTAATAATATTGGTTCCTGGATTTCCGACCCCACGCCTGCCTACTGAACTATGCTTGCCCCTGAAACCTTTGGCTACAGTGAACTTGGATTTAACCCTAGAGCTTCCTCCTTGGTCCAAACATCAATACTCAGAGCTGTACGGCCCCTGACAAACACAAGGACAAAAATAATTCCAGGGGGTGATGGTTATATGGCAAACCCTATGTGGACTGGCAGCCTACAGGAGGCTCTGTTTGGCTGTACATCAATTTTTTTATGCAACCAGAACTTGCCTCCAAGACTGGAATTTAAATATGAGAACCTGCTCTGAGGCCACTGGCGGCAAAATCCAAGTGGTTGGTGAGTAACATGTTGCTCACTAGCCACTTGTTGGGGTCACTCCATTTTGGGGCTCCTTTTTACCATATGCTTTAAAATTAAGAAGAAAAAGTGAAATCAATGTAGTGGTGCCAATGTGTTGTTATAGAACCCCAATGATTTTTACCAGGTGTCCCATATGTGACTTCTAGTAGAACACATGTGCAGGATAGAAATATCAGAAAAAGGTCTGGACTATGCTTGTACTTGCTCAACATAGGTTGGGGGCATGACACTTACACACTGGTGCAATTTTTTAAGATGAACACCAGCCTGGGGCACCCTCATTGTTTTACCTTTTCTTACCTTTAAAGACTCCCTTGCACCCTGTGAAAAAAATATTCAATTGGAAACTTATTTGGGGTCTATAACTCTGGGCACAATATGAAAGTTAGTTTACATCAAATGAGTTTGTTTGCTGGCTTCCCATGTAGTATACAATTCTCATTCTTATATTCTATATATATTTATAATATTTGTATGCTCAGCAACGGCTCGCACTCGCAGGTCTTATGCAGAGAAAAAGATGTTTATTAAGCAAAAAAAGGGCTAATGTTTCAGCTAGCACTCTAGCCTTTCTCACAAAAAAACAGGTAACATATATACACATTTGTGGTATGTGGTATACACAATTTAACTAACATATATACACACACACGCTGTAATTTCAACAATTCTAAGCTTTAAAAGGGGTCAGTGGTAGTGATGGGCGAAACTCCCGTGTTTCGCCTCGCAGAAAAATTCGCGAATTTCCAGAGAAATTCGCAAATTGGCGAAAAATTCGCAAAACGAGTCGCGCGTCGTTTTCGGCGCGTCGCATCAAGAACGACGCGCGACTCGTTTTTGTAGGCAAATTTTTTGCCGGCAAATTTTTGCTGCCGTTTCGCGAATTTATTCGCTAGCGGCGAATCGCGTGAATTCGCCCCATGCGAATAAATTCGCCCATCGCTAGTCAGTGGCTTTATGTAATGCTACTGTATATAAAAGCCAAATGCAACCAAAACAGAAACCACGCTTGATGAAAAAAATGCCCATTGACTTTAATGCATTTGGAGTGAGAAAAACGTCCATTAACTTTAATGCAGTTGGAGGTGGAAAAAAAAAAGTTTTCAGAGAGGTGCAACGGCAGATTTGCTTATCATTGTTCAAGTAATTATTTCAATACCCGAAATACCAAAGAATTCTGAAAGAAAGTGAAATGAAAAACATTTGTTTCTTTTTTTAAACGTATGGTGGAAACATGTTCCCAAATTCTTTCTTGTTAGTATTCTGGAGGTCTGGCCCACATATTGTTTATAACATTTTAATTTGCATGTTATTAGATGTATAATATATTTAGCATTGCAGTTGAAATATTGTTTAATGGAGTGATGTTTGTTGGTCACCAAAGAGATAAAAGAAAGAAGGTAAAGCACCCATTCATGGGTACATATAAGACTTTTTGGCAGCTCTATCTATGAATGGGGCCCACTGACCAGCCCACCCAACCGACATTTGGCTTAAAATCAGGCAGGTCTGACTTCATGATTGATTCAAGTAATATGAAAGATTAAAGCTCAGTTAGCTTTATCAGAAAGGTCTATATAAACACACCAGTGATACCCTCGAAGAAATGCTGCTCTGAGTCCTCTGCCAAAATAAACACAACATTTATTTCCTATGGAGCACACATGGGCTTCTGTATAAGACTTCCTGATTGCAGCTTAAACCTCCAGGGCTTGGGCTTGAGCATGCTCAGTTTGTTCCCCCTCTCCTTCCTGCTGTAATCTGAGCCCAGAGCTACGAGCAATCAGGCAGGAAGTGATGTCACACTAAAATGGCAGCTGCTATCCTAAGCAAACAGAGAACGTCTAGAGCTGTTTACTCAGGTATGGTAAAGCATTACAAAAAAATATAATGTATATTGCCAGGTGGGTATTTTAGTGAAATGAGTGGATCTTGGCCGAACCGAATCCTTAAAATCAGGTGACTTTTCGTCACAAAACAATGAAGTAAAAATTTTTTTAGCTGCGCATACCCTCCCCCTCACTAATTTGCAAAAAATAGGCTACTCCAATCTTGAAAGAGCATGCACAATTAAATCTATGTCCTGAATTGGCTTCTATGAAACATGATCCCCCAAGATCCATATGGGCACCTGACAGAAAAGGTCAGAAGACAGACAGAAGATGGCACCTTTTAACTCTGCAGATTTATTGCAGGTCAGGAGACATGGAGACTTCAGGGAATAATAGCTTGTGCAGTCTGAGTATGGGTAGAGTTTTGTTCTCCTTTAAGTTTTATGTCATTACACATAACAGGTAATTTTTACACTTTAAACAATACATTAGAGCCACATGGACACATTACAAAGCTGATCTAATTTATTGAGAGGACCCTAGACGTCTATGGGCAGCAGCGAAAGCACATCTGCGGTTATATCTTTATATATGGCTAACTGGAAAAAACAATCCAAAAATAGACCCAATTCATATCACCCAATTTAACTGTTGAATACAATAGGATACAAATCCTTTCAGAAATCATGGCAGAACAGTTACATCAAATACAAATGCATGGACACAGAAAAAGCATCTGAGATACCATACTTATCTGGTACTTGTAGTATGTACCATGAACATTTAAAATTTGTTAACCAACTTCTAAAGCTTTTCCAAAGTTTTATGCTTATCCCTCTGCCTTCCTTATTCATGTGGTTGTCCCCCCAGAACTCCCATATAATCTATCCTCCTGAACCTAATATGCAGTATCCCCCAGTAAGCAGTACAGCAAAACGAAAAACATATGGAGCTTCAGGGCACAAAAAAGTTCCTTTTCTGCTTGAGTCCTCTGACCTGCCCTCCTTCTCATATCTACCCATGCACCTTCAATTTAAAGGCTTCCCCAGTCAAGTCTCCTTTTCCCTGTCGTTGAATTGTCCAACTAAAGGCCCTTGGTTCAGCTGTATCAAATGTTTTTTATGTGCCCCTATTTGCCCAAGGGCTCCATAGTCATCTTTGTATGACATCATGATTCTGATAGCATTCAGATGGACAAATAATGCCCCATGGGATATGCTTTGGTGATGAGTAATTCCCTGTGACCTGTCTTATATAGATGAGGGTGTATTATTATTATTATTCTTTGGTGTATTTCTGTTATCGGTCAGAAAATGTACAGACTACTGCATAGAAAATATGTCATTTCAATTGCTGTACCCTGGGTTTTCCTCATTTTAAAACAATAAAATATATTTTTCTTTTTTCCCTCATGAAAAGTTCCAGTTGTAACAAGCGAAAAGTAACAGATGCATGGGAATCCCATGTCGATCTAAGCCAACACCAACAAACTGTGGAACAATTTCCTTGAGATACAGAAATATCGTAACACTATTAAGACCCCCATGAATATATAGGAGATATACATGTCAGTAAGTTGACGTGTGAAATTTTAAAGGCTAAGTTCAAACTACTAAATATTTCTTTAAAATGAAGTCTTCTTTAATTTCCCTGTCAAATAAAAACATGGCTTGGAGCAACGAGAATGTGGAATGTTTATTTATGCCCTGAGAGTCGCAAGGGGAATAAAATGCTTTGGAGCAGAATCAAAAGAATAGATGTCAACTGCGAGGCTTATATAGAAGCACCATGAGATAGATTAAATGGAGATTAACAGTGCAAAATGAATATGGTGTAAAAGTTCTAATATTAGAGCTTTTGCAAAAGTGACTTGGTTATTGCCTGTTCCCTGTTCAGCCTCCCTCTTTTAAACCACCCTCTAACTATGTAACCTCTACCCATCTCTAACAGGGGGCAGCATAGCCCCCATTTCAAAAGCTGCCACCCCCAATGGCATGATTAACCGCTAATGTATTGCTATACTTAACCCCTCAGACCCCAGCAGGGAAATAACAGCTAGGATACAGCACTGAGGCCTGGGACCTAAACAAAGGCACTTTTAACATGAAGAAAGATGAGAACCTCACCTTGTCTCAGGTGGAGAAAAGCCACCCTGGAAACTTTAAGAGCCAAACCTACATTTTTTTAAAACTAGACATTCAATACCCAGAAACTTTCTTCTTTCTACTAGAACCGTCAAAACACAGATATATTGTATTATTATTATCCTTTGTTTATAGTAACCTGTCTATTATTAAGAGAGTAGGCCCTCTTTAATGGGTCTTGGAGGCCCAGAATAAAAGTGAAGGTATTTAACTTAAGTGTTAAACTAAGCAAAGATGGAACTTTAATATAATAATAAATAATGTAATAAAAAATAAGCATCATATTCGATTTTATGAGTTAAAACTTCTGTACTGTTTCTGAAATAAGATAGTCAATGTGAACTATCCTCATTTCAACAATCTCACTACCTTCAGCTAGAGTCAGTCATTTTTTTAACTAGAAATAGAATACCCAGCAACTTTCTTATTTCTTCTAGAAACATAAAAGCCTGAATATATTTTATAATTATTTTCCTTTGTTTATAGTAACCAGTCTATTGTTATGAAAGTAGGCCCTTAATGGGTCCCCAGAACAAAAGTGAAGGTATTTAAACTATTGCAAAGATGGAAATTTAATACAATAATAAATAATATAATACAAATAAGCATTTTATTCAATATAATCGGTTAAAAATGCTGAACTGTATGGCATTCACCACCAAATACAGTACCCTGGGTAGACGTTTTTACCTGCGCTCCCCTGCGTTCTGTTTTGCTGCGTTCAGCCACAGGGGAGCGCAGGTATAGATGCACTCAATTATATTCAATGGGGCAGTACTCACACGAACGCATATAGGCACCAAACGCAGGAAAAATGCAGCATGTTGTGTCTGAACCTGCGTTCGGCGCTTACACGCGTCTCGTGGGTACAACCTCATTGAAAAGAATGAGGTGCGTCTAGACCTGCGCTCCCCTGCGGCTGAACGCAGCCAAACGCAACGCAGGGGAGCGCAGGTCCAAAACGCCCGTGTGTAAGGGCCCTAACACCGATAAGAACATTAGCCTTATTGTGGCTCACCAACCAGAATTTGAGGTCATACAAAGTGAAAACCCGATTTTATAAGACTTCTTCAGATATGGAGAGGAGTGTAACATAAAATTCTACAACATAACATACAGTAATTTACAGCCGGTAATAGGAAATACGGATTTCCCACCAGGACTAACCTCTCGATCTTTCATATGGTGGAAGGACAATAAACTCTTCAGAATCAAAGACTTACACCTACAGGATTTATTTTACAAGCTCTCTTACAGGAATCCTATCACATTCAAATATGGAACTATACCGCTACAATTAAATTTTTATAATCCACAAACCTCTGACCAACATTAGAGAGGGATATGAATCCCATTGTCACCACCCTGAATACACAGCTCATGGAATCTCACAAATCTATGCTCAACTGACTGAAGCAGTCCCTGAAAATATCGGCTTATACACGATTATGGGAAAAAGATCTTGCCACTTCCATATCACCCAACAAATGGAAAAGAGTCTGGAATTCAATCCAACGCCTTTCCCCAAACATAAGTATCAAAGAAACAGCATATAAAGTAATTATGAGATGGTATACTAACCCCATACAAAAACAAAAGTATCAATCAACTTTTCCAAATACATGTTTCAGGAATTACCAAGGGACGTACTTACACTCATGGTGCAAATGCCCTATTGTATCCAAATTATGGACAGAAACATTTAACATAGCTTCACAAATTTTCAACATACAATTTCCCCCTAAACCAGAAAAAACTCTACTTTGCCTTCCTTCCAGAAAACTAGATAAGTTACAAAACTAACTGTTATCACAAATACTGGCAGCAACCAGATGGACAATATCACTAAAGTGGTTATCCTCATTGTTGTCACAAGTGAAAACCAGAGTGGACCACATACAATCACTATCTTGTCTCTCTGCCTTCACTTCAGACTAATTTCTATACAATCCCTAGACTCATATAAACAAATATGGGAACCTTGGGAAAATGTCAGGAAAACCCACCAATCCTAATTCTGAAATTACAGGTTGGAACAACTCACTTGGAGTTCAATTTTGAACTAAAGACTGCACAATATTACGGTAAACTAAGAGATAATTTATTTCACTATAAGTTTAGCTATTGCAAACTGAAAAAGGGCTTCACCACACGCATGACCTGGAACTAATTGGTTTAACCCGGAGAGTTAGTGGGTAAGACCTAGAAAAAGCAAGTTTTACATGGTTCATCCAATAAGAATGATGTTTATGATGTATAATTCCTTATTTAGAATTTTTTATATTTTTGTTATTTTTGGTGGCTTCTTTTTTCTTAAATTCGTGTTCTTCTCTTTCATTTTTTGATTTTCCTTTTAATCTCTCTCTATATATATATATATATATATATATTTGGTTTGTATGCACTACAATATGTTACAGTACTATACTGTTTGCAACACAAATTCTGCAATGTAGTGTTATATTTCAAATGCTTGTTTAAAAAGTTTAAAATAAAGAGTAGTTAAAAAAAAATGCTGAACTGTTTCTGAAATGAGCTAGTTAATCTTTGCTATGCTTATTTCAACAATCTCTCTACATTCAGCTAGAGTCCGTTTTTTAAACTAGAAATACAATCCCAAGCAACTATCTTATTTCTACTAGAACCGTGAAAACTTTAATATATTTTATTATATTATCCTTTGTTTTTGACAAAAGTGAAGGCATTTCATTTGGGTGTTAAAAGTATCGCAAAGATGGAACGTTAATATAATAATAAATAATATAATAATAAATAATATAATACAAATAAGCTTCTTGTTCAATATAATCAGTTAAAAATTCTGTACTTACTATCTTCATTTCAACAATCTGTCTTTCTACATTCAGCTAGAGACAAATACAATGGCCAGCAACTTTCTTCTTTTTACTAGAACCTTGAAAAGCTGAATGTATTTTATTCTTATCCTTTGTAGTAACCGGTCTATTGTAATTAGAGTAGGCCCTCTTTAATGGGTCCATGGAGGCCCAGAACAAAAGTGAAGGTATTTAACTTGGTTGTTAAATTATCACAAAGATGGAACTTTAATATACTGTAATAAAAATAAGCATCTTATTCAATATAATCAGTTGAAAATTCTGTACTGTTTATGAAACAAGCTAGTTTATCTTTACTATCCTCATTTCAACAATCTGTCTCTCTACATTCAGCAAATACCTGTGTATCTGACTCCGACTCCTGCATATAGAATGACGGATTGCACAGACAGGGAAAATGAAGAGTAAATTAATTACTACAAAAAAAAACAGAATTTTTATTTGAATATATTTAGAAATGTCCTTATTTCCATTGGATAAAGCACATTTTAAATTATCGTTTTTGGGATAGATCCTCTTTAATAATACTAGGGTCAAACATATGAAAATATGATTAACACACGATAAGCACAGAGACCATCCTCTCATGCACTGGTTATTAGCTGATGTTGCAGAAAGATTAGATTCCAAAGTCTTGCAGCAAAAATTAAATTGTCAGCTGTATTTATTTGCAGAATGAACCTCCAGTCTCTTAAAATGATATCAATTTGCCTCAAATGACTCTATACATAACATTTAGGAAACAAATAACATGCTGAGTAATAAAGATTATCTTTTAGAAGCACAATCAAGAAAGAACATTTTGCTGCAATTATAGAAATATAAGATAAAGGACAAGACAGACAAGATAACTAAGAAATGTAGCAGGAGCAAGAAAAAAAGAAACGTAGAACCAGACAGATGTAGGGTTTGTTTACACACCACAATCAATGATATTGCTAATACATAAGCTTTACACAAGTGTCCCTTGTACTACTGTAAAGATATGTCCAGCTGTGCTTGGGAACACTACATTGCATGGTCGGACTGGCCCGGCACCATGAAAAAACCCGGTGGGCCCTGACCATCATGGGCACCCACCAGGCCAGACCCCTCTCCTGACATTTTCTAGGCGCCACACAGCACCGTTTGGCATGCGCACCAAATGGGGCCATCTGCAAATGTGTGTGACGCCGTTCATGCATGCATGTCACAGTAGGGGGCCGGAGGGAGGGCCCTGGACAGCAGTCACAGTGGGCCCTGGGCCCCCCCAGTCCAACCCTGCTAAATTGAACAGGTATGGGACCTGTTATTCAGAATGCTCGGGACCTTGTGTTTTCCTGATAACGGATATTTCCGTAATTTGGAGCTTCATACCTTAAGTCTACTAGAAAATCATGTAAACATGAAATAAACCTAAGACTGGTTTTACTTCCAATATCGATGAATTATATCATAGTTTGGATCAATTACAAGCTACTGTTTTACTATTATAGAGAAAAAGAAAACAATTTAAAAAAATGTGTATTATTTTCATAAAATGGTGTCTATAGGAGACGGGCATTCCGTATTTCAGAGCTTTCTGGATAACCAGTTTCCGGATAATGGATCCCATACCTGTGTATATATATATATATATATATATATATATATATTGTATAAATAGAGAAAAAGTTAATTATTTCTGATATTCAAGATTCAGGGGAAAATAATATTTGTGTACAAGTATGGTATGCATTATCTGGAAACCTGTTATCCAGAAAGGCTGCCCTTAAAGGCTGTCATAGACTCCATTTTATCAAAATAATCCAAATTTTTCCTTTTTGTCCAGTAACGTAACTAAGTGGTGTCGGGCCCAGGTACAGGCCATACAGGCATCCGCGGTGCACAAACCATCCTTGGGCCCGAGGGGGTGCAGGGCCTTGGTGCAATCGCAACAGGTTCAGTTCGGTATTCAGGCAAATCTTTCATGAAGGATTTGGGGATTCGGCCAAATCCCAAATAGTGTATTCAGTGCATCCCTAAACTCCATTGATTTAATGGGCTAGCACACGCTAAGATTGCTCGCTGGTGGGTGTAGAGGTCCCTTGTACCTGATAAATAAAACACTATTGGGTGATTTATCAAAGATCGGATTCAAATATTTGCCACAATTTGATTTTTTTGTACAAAAAAAACACAAATGTGAGTTATATTTTCAAAACCTTGAATGTCAGGTCTTTATTAAGCACAAAAAACTTGTATGTAAAACCTCGGCATCTAAAAGCTCGCAAGTTCATGTAGAAGTCAGTGGGAGCTACCCTAATCAAAATTCAAGCCATTTTTTAAATTCAAGATTTTAGAGTTTTTTGTTTGAGCTTGTAAACCAGAACACAAGTGTGTTACATTCAAGTTTTTGCCTGGTGGCCCCCCATATCCTCATTCTTTGTGTGCTGATGGGCAAATTGTGCGTGCTCACGCCGCTTCAGGGTTTAAGCATTCAAATTTTTAAAGGGGCAATAATTTACTGCCCAACATAGGTCTATCTACGTAGTGCCTGGGTGCGTTTACACGGTTCTGATCTTGTTCCTTGACCTTTTGCCCGTCCCTGCTACGTCGCTGCCTCTACTGACCTCTGCCCATTCTTCAGATGTAGCAGGAATACAATTGATAATATTAATAATTTATTTCAGTGAACCCCAACCAGTGATTCATGAGCAACATGTTGCTCTCCAACCCCTTGGATGTTAATCCCAGTGGCCTCCAAGCAGGTGCTTATTTTGTATTCTTGCCTTAAAAGCAAGGTTTAGCTGCATAAAAACCATGTGCACTGCAAAACGGAGTCCCCTGTTGACTGCAAGTCCATATAGGAGCTACCAATACCCACTCACAGCCCTTATTTGGAATCCCCAGGAACTTTTTGCATACTTATGTTGCTCTCCAACATTTTTTTTACACTTGAATGTGGTTCATGGGTAAAAGAAATTGGGGACCCCTGCTATGTTTAGTATCCCAGTAGTACAAGATGTCCTGTTCTTCACTTATTTGTGATGGGTATTTTTTGGTAATTCTAACCCATACAGATACTTGATACTCCATAGTGCCAGAGGTGTATCACACTGATGTATATGTATGTATGTATATTTTTATTTGTATAGTAAAAAAGCACTGTACAGTAAAAACAATAAATTAGTAGTAACATAAATAAAAAAGTGCATGATGTGCCAAAGAAAATCTGAAAACTACAGATCAGACTTGAGAACATGTAACTTACCAGATATATGACTTACTGTCCTGGAATACTGGTTTTTGGGAAAGATCGAGGGGCACCACCCATTCTGATTTATGGGATTCTTACTGAGAATTTTCAATTCTTGTGGACCTTTCAGTAAGTTTCTTTGTAAACATGTGTAACTGTCGAATCATTAGCACATTGCAAAGGAAAATACCCCTTTGGCCTCCTTTACTTGCAGTGAGCAGCACACAGCCTTTCCTCGGATTACTTCCATATGGTCTTCCATCAATTTTGTTTTATTTGGCCAAAATGTTTTCAAATATCATTTACACGAATGAATGAAACCACGGGTCACTGGACCTTGGGTTATGATTTATTATTGAATTATACTTCTGCTGTACAATAATGCAGTGAAAAATATTTAATAGGAACAGCTCAGAATCTGGCCTGGGGTGTTGTTTGTTGGCCAACATAGTTTGCTTCAGTGATTAGGCATTTGGTGCTACTGAGCATTCTTGTGTTTTGCTCATTGCTTGGTTTTCCTGTTTAATCCAACTCACTGTCCATTGTTTGCCCACTGATGTATGTTTGGGAGATAAAATCCATATGAAGTTAAAATTCTTCTTGCACATAGCTTCTTTATATTAAAGGGGTTGTTCACCTTTGAGTTAACTTTTAATATGATGTAGAGAGTGATATTCTGACACAATTTGCCAATGGTTTCATTTTTTATTACTTGTGATTTCTGAGGTATTCAAATTTTTATTGAACAATACTAAATTTTGCAATTCAGAAGAAAAAGGCAAATCAGGTATTGGAGCCATTATCCATAAAGCTCTAAATTATGGAAAGGCAATCTCCCATAGACTCCATTTTAACCAAATAATCCACATTTCTAAAAATGATTTCCCCTTTCTCTGTAATAATATAATGGTACCTTGTACTTGAGTCAAACCAAGATGTAATTAATCCTTATTGGAAGCAAAACCAGCCTGTTGGGTTTATTTTATATTTAAAACATTTTAAGGTATGAAGATCCAAATTACAGAAAGCTCCATTATCCGGAAAACCCCAGGTCCCGAGCAGTCTGGATAACAGGTCCTATACCTATAACTAAAAAAACTATAAAACATGAATAATGAAGACCAATTAAAAAGTTGCATACATACTAAACATTAATATAAAGGTGAACTACCCCTTTAAAGAAAGCCAAATATATTTAATCATTTAGAGGCAGCCCTCTCCTAGCTTTCTATGATGGGACCAGCGTGGGCAATTCATAGTATGTGTAAGATTGTATGTATGTATTATTTCTTAAAACCTCTATAAATTCAAAAGTATTACTTGTAAAAACCACAAAGACTTCGCCAAGTCAATGTTGTTGCGATCCTATAGAAGTTAATAGAAGATGCACTGATCATATTGGACCATTTTATAATCAATTCAGACTTTTAGAGGTTTTCAGATTTTTTTTTCAAAGTTTTGTCCAAAAAAAGGTGAATTTTTTAGCACATCGTTCAGTGTTTTTTTCATTCTCTTTTCATTAAATTTGTATGTTTTAATACATTTCACGAGATCCGTGGTTTTAGAGAAAGTGAGTAAAAGGAAAACTATACCCTGAAAATGAATACTTGAGCAACAGATAGTTTATATCAAATTAAGTGACATATTAAAGAATCTTACCTACCTGGTATATATATTTAAGTAAATATTGCCCTTTAACATCTCTTGCCTTGAACCACCATTTGGTGATGGTCTGTGTGCTGCCTCAGAGATCACCTGACCAGAAATATTTCAACTCTAACTGTAACAGGAAGAAGTGTTGAAGCAAAAGACACAACTCTATATATAAACAATAATAGTGTTTCTGAAGCAAACACTGCAGTTTAACCAGTGCAGGGCAACACTGCATTATATTTTTATTACTTTAAAACAATTTCATTTTTCGATGTTACTGGTCCTTTAAGTTGTGGTTTCAAAAACCTATAAAACCTCTAAATTGAGAATGTTGATCAATAGGCCTCCACAATGCCTACTTAACAAAATAAGGTGTGCAATTTTCGAGGTTTTTTTCTACCGCATATGTTTGCATATCTTTTAAAAAAATCCTAATATAGAAAAATGTGATTGAATAAATTTGTGGGAAAACCTTGAATGCCTCTGTTTTGTGAGTTTACAACATAATTTGATTTATTTCATGTGTATAAAGATACACGTGAAAATAGTTAGTAGCTACCTTATATATATATAATTGTGAGAAGACTATGAAGATTATATGGAGGACATTAGAAACTTATCTGAAGGCCTGGTACCCAGGCTATTGTTGCTCTTAGCATTCTGTATTAGTAATCTTTTTATTTAGTTTTCTTGTCTTTAAATGACACAAGCAGCATGCCACCCCCAATATTTTTGCCACCCCTAATATTTTTGCCGCCCTATACCTTTGTGGCCTTGCCACAAATCCAGTCCTGGACAGAAGAATCCACAAATGAGATATCCATAAACTCATAGATGTACTAAGAGTATACTGTATACGCTTGTGATCTTGTGAATCCTATACAGAATATCTGCCTAGCTTTAATCTTACCTGATCCTTATTTACACAGAGTTTATCTAGTTGTATGTCTCATAGACGTGGTAGGCATCTGCTAAAATATACATTCATTTTTCAAGAATCATAATATTTTTCATCCTAGTTATTACACCCTGTGAGTTTATAGGCTATGGAAGCAGGTGCTTATTTTTGAATTCCAACCTATTGCATAAAAAAATCAGTGTTCTGCCAAGTAGAACCTCCTGTGGGCTGCCAGTCCACATAACACAGCATTTATTTGGCATCCCCAGCGACTTCATTCATGCCCGTGTTGCTCTCCAACTCTTTATACATTTGAGTTTGGCTCAGGGCTAAAAAAAAGTTTGGGAACCCCTGGGATATGGGGTTGTTTTTCTGTTTAAATCTGCTTCTTTTAATAAAATCTTATTACCCTAACCCCTAATATCTGTGGATATAGGGGTACATCTAATAATATAGTTTTAAAGATTTTACCCAGAACTGCTTAACTACAGGTATTGCCACTATATGTCAGCTTAATAAAGGGTCAAATGTCGCCTGAAAAGTTGTTATAATGCCTTAAACAATTTTGCAATAAAGGCATGTTTATTAAGTGGTGCGGTTTCATTCTAGCGATCGTGCATACACCAATGGGAAGAGGACATTAGAGGAACCTGCAACATGTAAAGAGTTAAAGTGTTATGCCGACTACCTTCAGTAAAGTAACTAGAGGGGGCGGGCCCTAGTGCAGGACGCGCAGCCGGGCCCCACGCCCTCAACGCGCAGCTGGGCCCCCCCCCTCTGTATGTGATTCCCTGCAGGGAAGCAATGGCGCGAGCTGCTATGGGGCCCTGAATGGGTGCGGACGCTGGCCCAATCGCCACTGACCTTCTACCAGATTGCCACTATATGTGAAAGGAACTTAAAGGAAAACTATACCCCCCGAACAATGTAGGTCTCTATAAACAGATATTGCATAAAACAACTCATATGTAAAACCCTGCTTCATGTAAATAAACCATTTTCATAATAATACACTTTTTTAGAAGCATGTGCCATTGGGTAATCATAAATAGAAAATATCCATTTTAAAAAATAAGGACAGCCTCCTGGGATCCTAGGATCCAACGGTGCACACAAACATACCAAACAGACTATAAAGTTAGGTCACACGAGCCAATTGACAGACAGAGTTGTGTCTTTTGCTTCAACACTTCTTCCTGTTACAGTTAGAGTTGAAATATTTCTGGTCAGGTGATCTCTGAGGCAGCACACAGACTATCATGAAATGGTGGATCAAGGCAAGAGATGTAAAAGGGCAATATTTACATAAATATATATTCCAGTTTGATAAGATTCTTTAATATGTCACTTGATTTGATATAAGCTATCTGTTGCTCAAAAATTCATTTTTGGGGTATAGTTTTCCTTTAAGAAGGAAAGAGGGTTGTCCTTGGGGAAAATGTCATGTGGTTAGAGGAATTATATTGTATAAAGAACTACTGATTCATGATGAGCATTTTTCACCAAGCTTTGCCATGAAAATGACACCCATAGACTCTAATGGGTGAAATAATTTGTTGAGCAATTTGTTGAGCACTACTACTGACCACTATCTTTCTCCAGTTCAGCTCATCCTCCTGGAATGTTGCTCTCCTCATTACTAAGGCAGTTGGCTGACTGGTCAAGGATAGAATGAGATAAATAAACCTTATATTTCTTGTTTCCTATACTATCTGGCTCTAAAGACACATGGTATTGGGTATAGGAAAGGCACTGCTTGTGAGTTTCAGTAAGTACTTAATGGGAAGTGGGTAGATTTAAAGGCCCTGAGGTTGCCATACAGTGAGGTTTTCACAATAGTAAATTCTGGAGGAACTGCAGTGGAACATTGTGGAGGGGAACAATGATATTGATCACCACAATACTGTGATTTACTGGCCACTTACTGTTTATACATCTCACACTGAGGGCCACATTATCCTTGCTGCCAAGAAGTACTTGTTGCTAGTGGGGCCTTACTGTATGTGTTTATAAGATGCTTTCCTGGTGATAGTGTGGTCTCCACTTGGATGTCAAGCCTTTTATAGCCTTTTAATAGAAAGGTTGTGAAATGCCATGATGGGTGATGTTCTGATGGTAGTTTCCATTAGAGCGGCTTGAATGTACTATGCAAATCTGCGGTCTTTAACCAAATGTTTTTCCACTATTGAAAAATGCTACTTTGAATGGTAAACCTTCCTCTTTATTTAATTTTCAGCTTTCCCAATGCTTTTTTAGGGGCTTTAGATCTCTCTTTATTGCCAGAGTAATAGATGAGAAGCCTGTGTAGTGTTGAAATGAGTTCTACTAAAAGCCTGTGTAGTGTTGGAATGAGTTCTACTAAAAGCCTGTATAGTGTTGGAATTAGTTCTACTAAAAGCCTGTGTAGTGTTGAAATGAGTTCTACTAAAAGCATGTGTAGTGTTGAAATGAGTTCTACTAAAAGCCTGTGTAGTGTTGGAATGAGTTCTACTAAAAGCCTGTGTAGTGTTGAAATGAGTTCTACTAAAAGCCTGTGTAGTGTTGGAATTAGTTCTACTAAAAGCCTGTGTAGTGTTGGAATGAGTTCTACTAAAAGCCTGTGTAGTGTTGAAATGAGTTCTACTAAAAGCCTGTGTAGTGTTGGAATGAGTTCTACTAAAAGCCTGTGTAGTGTTGGAATGAGTTCTACTAAAAGCCTGTGTAGTGTTGGAATGAGTTCTACTAAAAGCCTGTGTAGTGTTGGAATTAGTTCTACTAAAAGCCTGTGTAGTGTTGAAATGAGTTCTACTAAAAGCCTGTGTAGTGTTGGAATTAGTTCTACTAAAAGCCTGTGTAGTGTTGGAATGAGTTCTACTAAAAGCCTGTGTAGTGTTGAAATGAGTTCTACTAAAAGCCTGTGTAGTGTTGGAATGAGTTCTACTAAAAGCCTGTGTAGTGTTGGAATGAGTTCTACTAAAAGCCTGTGTAGTGTTGGAATGAGTTCTACTAAAAGCCTGTGTAGTGTTGGAATTAGTTCTACTAAGGCACACTGTTATGTGGCTACCTTTATTGTTTTTCCTTTCGTAAATGCAGCTTATATTTCCTGACTTGTTATCCGGGGAGCAAAATTAAGGGATCACGTCATGTTTCATAACACTTTTTTTGGTAGTGATTGTTTAGGTTTTTCAAATGCTCAATTCTAAACGCTGTTGTATGGCATCTACTACTACTACTTTCATTGTCCTGAGAATGTCATTATGGCACAAGTAGATCACTCTAAATCAGTGATCCCCAACCAGTAGCTCATGAGTAACATGTTGCTCTCCAACCCCTTGGATGTTGCTCCCAGTGGCCCCAAAGCAGGTGCTTATTTTTGAATTTGAGGCTAGGAAGCAAGTTTTAATTGCATAAAAACTAAGTATAGTACCAAGCAGAGCCTCCTGTAGGCTGCCAGTCCCAAAGGGGCTACCAAATAGCCAATCACAGCCCTTATTTGGCAACCCCAGGGACTTTTTCATGCTTGTGTTGCTCCCCAACTCTTTTTACATTTGAATGTGGCTCACGGGTCAAAAAGGTTGGGGACCCTACTCTAAATGATACTTAATGAAGAATGAAGCTGCTCTTTAGGTGGCCACGTTTGGTGTACATGCTACTCTAGAAATATCTGGTACCCCTTCCCTGCTGTATCTGAATTCCGTTATGTTTTTTGGAAATTTTCAGGACAAACTTCAAAACTTCTTGCCATCTTGGTTCCCATATTCCTAGCTGCATGTATTCATTCCTCCATTATTTTTTGACAACAAAGGCAGAAAGATGATGACAAAAAATCTAATTATTTAATAACTTTTTTAGTAATATATCACCATAGCATGTTTCTTAAGAAATATATTTGTCAAATTATATACTATATAAGTGAACGTGTATTGGTACAAAAAATACAGGTATGAGACCTGTTATACAGAATGTAAATGAGTCTTTTTGTAATTTGAATCTCTTTACGTTAAGGGGCAGATTTATTAGGGGTTGAATAGTAAGTTTGAAGTTTCAATTTTTTTTTTTTTGTTGTCAAAATTCACACTTTCAAATTTTAATACCCAAGATTGAATGTAAAAAAATGTTAGATTACTCGACCATGAAAACAGTTCTAATTCAAATATTCACTACCTAAAACCTGCCAAGTTTATTTACATGTCAATGGCAGAGATCCGTGGAACCATTTGAAAATGTTAATTATATTCCTGACATTCAAGTATTTGAAAACTCGATTAGAATTTGATTAAAATTTTTGGGTCAGGGCTATTCGAATATTCGACGTTAACATTTTTTCTTAAAGGGAAACTGTCATGGGAAAACATGTTTTTTTTCCAAAATGCATCAGTTAATAGTGCCCAATAGGGGGGCCGGGTGCCAATCCTGCACCAGGGCCCTCCAACCAATAGTTACGCCACTGCTCCTGTAATTGTAAATTTCTGGATAATGAATTTCTTGATAATGGCTCCCATACCTGTATATAATTTTTTCTTGGAAGAATTTATAGGTCTAAGGTCAAAGTAAACTTTATTGTCATCTCCGCAGTATACGAATAAACAGTGAGACGCTAGTGGAATGAATTGGACTGCTAGTGAAATTCATCATTTATAGCAATGGCTGATGAAAGAAAACTATTGAATACTGTGAAATGCCCCTAAAGAACCTCACGATACAAATAAGAATATGAAGTATAAACTGATGAGATGGAGATTTTTCACCTAATCTGTGTAGGTTCAGGGTAAGTGCAAGTTACTGTATAAAACTTTCTCTTTTACCAAATGTTGACAATGTGTGCTGGATTAGTACTGAATGTGGCATGAATGGGTTTATGATTTTGGGTGGTTTCCAAGAGTTGGGGAACACAGCTACTGAATTTAGACTGGGGCTATCGGTGAAGTCCAAAGGCTGAAAATGCACTACTTACAATTTCCTTAAAAATGTAATATATGTTTATGTAGAAGAGCTGTACAGGGTTTCCAGGTCTAATTTTGAAAACCAGCCAAAGTCAGCTACAAAACCAGCCCAAACTAGCCAAAAGGCGCTTCAAAAGTAGCCAAATAATAGCACAATACGTGCAGTGAAAAAAGTCTTAAAAATAAATGAATACGTGTAAATATGCCCCCCTTCACCATGGGTGTAACCACAGAGGGGGGCTCAGGGGGTCCCATGAGGCCCGAATTTCAATAAATATTGGTAAAACAGATCAACCTCTAGACATTTTTGTGGCCAGCAGATTTTTGCCCCCAAATTGTCTGAAATCGAGGAAAGTTACCATAAAATGCGAGAATGCTTAATGGAAACAAAACTCCCCCCTCCCCTGAGTAGGCCAACCCGTGCCAATGCCCCTAACTTGTTACTTACCCCTTCTTCTAGGTCCTCTCCAATGGAGTCGTCTTCCTGGATCAGCGTCTTCTGGCGCAGGATGCATTTGCAGGTGCGGATCTACTGTGCATGCTCTGAAAGTCACAAAGTTTCCGAAAAAACCCCAGAAAACTTTGTGACTTTCGGTGCATGCCCAGTAGATCAGCAAATGCAAATGCCTCCTACTGCGCATGCGCCAGAAGAAGCCAATGGATCCAGGAAGACGACTGCTCAGGGGAAGATGGAGCCTGTGAACTCCGCTGGGGAGGACCTAGAAGAAGGGGTAGGTAACAGGTTAGGGGCATTGGTCTGGGTTGGGGGGGGGGGAGTTTTGCGCTAAGGGGGTTGAATTCCCCTTTAAGAGGAACGGGAGACTGGGGTACAGAGCCAAAAAACTGGTAACTCCTGACTTCTACACATGTTCCATTGAAAGCTGGGTATTGTAATCTTACATTAAACTTATTTAAATTATTAAACAAAAACTGCATTACCCAGATGCAGACTTGGCACATTAGGGCAAGAAAAAAACTTTGGCTGGATTCCAAAGTAAAAACCAGCTAATAGCCCAAAAAAGTAGCCCAAATCTGAACCTTGGCTATTTTATACTTTCAAAACCTGCCTGGGCTTTAAATTAGTAGCCCAATTTGGCTGGAAAACCAGCCAGCCTGGCATCCCTGTCTCTGTATTGTTTCTGTGCACTCCCTCTTTGAGCAGACAGGAAGGAAGAGGGAGTGCTGCTGGGAAAGAGAAAGGGCTGCTGGGAAAGAGAAAGGGCTGCTGGGAGAGAAAAGCAGCAGAGTACAAGCAAAATGAGCATGCTCCCAGAGTTTGTGTGTGGGAAAGTTAGTAGGGAACCCCAGTGGCAGAAAAGTGCACTCTCTTTAGGGGGCAAAAGGAAAGGGGGTCCTTGTCAGGGCTCTGAAGAACAAAGCATGTTCTTCTCAGGGCACAGAAAACCAAAGGGAGTTCTTCTCAGGACTTTGAAGCAACTGCCACATAATGGGGATTCCCCTCAGCAGTTCAGAGATCACTTGCCGCTAGGGTTGCCGCCTGGCCGGTAAAAATGTTGCTTGATCCCAATGTTATTGATAGGGAAAAAGCATAAAGACATAGGAAGGACAGTATTTTTTTTTACAGAAATGGTGGCAACCCTACTTGCTGCATTAATTCAATGTAGTTGCTTGTGGCTGGCAGGCTTCCTGTATCACTGTCATTTAAATGTATAGTTTTCTGCCAAATAAATCCATCCACCTTTCCACTGTGTGTTATGGATCAGAGAAGTTCCCAGTGATGGGTATTACAGATCAGCATGTCCTGACCCTGGGTGGAGGCACGTCTAGAGTTGCCACCTTTTGTAAAAAAATTTACCGGCCGGCGGGGGCAAAAAGGAGCGGGGTGTGATGTAAAAAGGGGCGGGGTGTGATATCACAGGGGCGGAGCCACAGCAAGCGATCGGCTGAAGACTGCGAGAAAGGTACATTTTAATTGGCATTAAGGCAGGGCAAGGGCCTTTTTTAAAGGGGTGGTTCACCTTCAAGTTAACTTTTATTTTATTGTAGATGGGCCAATTCTAAGAAACTTTTCAATTCGTCTTCATTATTTATTTTTCATAGGTTTTTAATTATTTGCAATTTTCTTCTGTTTCTTTGCAGCTTTCAAATGGGGGTCACTGACACCTTCTAAAAACAAATGCTCTGTAAGGCTACACATGTATTGTTATTGCCACTTATTACTTATCATTCTATTCAGTCCCTCTCCTATTCATATTCCAGTCTCTTATTCAAATCAATGCAGGGTTGCTAGGGGAATTTGTAGCCTAGAAATCAAATTGCTGACACTGCAAACTGCTGAATAAAAAACTAAATAACTACAAAACCACAAACAATCAAAAATGAAAACCAACTGCAAATTGTCTCAGAATATCACTTTCCACATTATACTAAAAGCTAACTCAAAGGTGAACAACCCCTTTAAGGGGTATTACAAATTTACCGGCAGCTACATTGCTAAATTTGTAATACCGGCCTTGGCTGGTGTTTTAACGGCCGGGTGGCAACCCTAGGGACCCGTTTAATAGTGTACCTGCTCTCCCATATAGCGGAGGCACAGGACTCCTGTAGCGCCATATACAAGTAAATGTGACATAGATCTCATGCAGTAGCAGACGAGGGTTATAGTTACTGTATCACATAATTCTGATCTATGGCTTGAAGGTGCTCATAGCAGTGATGAACACAATCATCAGCTTGTGGATTATTTATTTCCTTACTCTGGGACCAATCATTTCCAGCATGGAGAATACATGGTTAAATCTAAAGGGCACAGTAAATTGTACTGGTGGAACAATAAATCACCCCACTGATAATGATAACTAACGAGTGTGTCTCTGCATGTAGGTCTTTGTAATTAGATTTCTACTTTGTGCTCCGAGTGTCAGCACAAAGTGTGCGTCATCTGGGGTAATTTACATTAAACACATTAGAAGTGGTGACAGGTGGACAAGGGTGTTCTATCTTCCACTCTCCACTGATGTGGGGCAGACGCGAATGCGCACTCGTAGGGAAAGGTATATTCGCTCGCCCACAAAATCCGATTTTGTACGAGACAGTAACAGCAGACCGTTTGCCAAATTAAATAATAACACAGCGTAGGTATACGACCTGTTATCCAGAACACTTTGGATCTGGGATTTTCTGGATAAGGGATCTTTCTGTAATTTGAATCTCCATACTTTAAGTCTACTAAAAAATAATTTAAAGGGGTGGTTCACCTTTAAGTTAACTATCCCCATGTTATAGAATACTAATTCTAAGAAATTTTTCAAATGGCCTTCATTTTTTTTTTTTTTAAATGATTTGCATTTTTCTTCTGACACTGTCCAGCTCTCAAATGGGGGTCACTGACCCCATTGGAAAAAAAGCATGCTATGTAAGGCTGCAAATGTATTGTTATTGCTGCATTTTATTACTTACCTTTCAATTCAGGCCTCTCCTCTCATCTTATTCAAACCAGTGAATATTTGTTATGGTAATTAACCTAGCAACCAGCTAGCTGACACTGCAGACTGGAGAGCTGTTGAATAAAAAGCTAAATAACTAAAAAAACACAAATAATAATATACCTTTCTACATCATACTAAAAGTTAACGCAAAGGTGAACAACCCATTTAAACATTATTTATCGAAATCCAGATTGTTCTGATTTTTTAAATAGAAAAGTCCAGCCAAACTAGAATCCACAATTTAACCTTATTTATTGTTTAAAAAAGCTACATTTAATTGGCTCGGGTAAAAACCCATATCAAATAGTTTTTTCCAAGATTTTTCCCGAATCGCTCAATTTTTACATTTTTTTTAAACGTCTATGCAAGTTTGGTTGGCGACTTTTGGAAATAAACTGTGACTGGTACCTGAGAGCTAGGTAGAGAGTCTCCAAAATGGGCAGTTTAGAGCCACATTCCTAAGACCAGGTGTCTGCCCACCTGCCTGCTCATGTTTAGTCAAATGTATGGGCATGTGGGAGGCAGCCAGGTTACATCCGCACAGGCCCCTTTCTAGGGGCCTAAATTTTGGGGATTTTTGCCAGAAAAGGTCACATTTTCAGGCTAATTCCAGCACAGACCACAGAAAGTCAGATAGGG
>CM044434.1:151427829-151442905 GCA_024363595.1 Xenopus borealis
ATGTTTTCATCCCTCGAGTTAAAATACTATGTTCATTGGCTGTTAGACTGGAGCACATGTTTAGTTATTTGAGTTGAAAAGAACTGAGCACGCTCAGTAGCCAACAGCCAAAGCAAATTGCTGTGGTAGGGGGCTGGGTGGGTTACAAGAGGAGTAAAGTCAATAAAGGAGAACTAAAGCTTAACTAAAGTAGCTAGAAATGTTGTACATGATGTTTTGTTCCCAAGGCAACCACAGCCCTTTAGCAGTAAAGATCTGTGTCTCCCCAGTAGATGCCCCAGTAGCTCCCCCATCTACTTTTCTGCTGATTCACATGCTCTGTGCTGCTGTCCCTTACTGAGCTTAGGGACCCACTCACAATATATAGTACACATAGAATAGCAATATAGTCATTAGTACAGATAATTACTACATGGCAGCACAGAAACCAGTGCAATAAGCACCAGAATTGAATAATCAGCCCTGAAGCATCACTTTATATTACAGCCAGGGAACCTCGTTTTCTGCTGCTGGATAATTAGTGACGACCCCTAAGCGTAGCTTCTCAACAGCTGCTCAGAGCCCACTGAGCATGTGAGTGTCACAGACACTCCTAACAAAATACAAGATGGGAATATGATGGTGCTGATGGTGTGGATCATTACCACTATAGACAAGCTGAAACTTTAGGCTGGGGCGATACGTTCATTAATTAAATTATGGTATTTCTAGCCATATTCATTTTAGGGTTTTCCTTTAAGTTGATACTATTAATCTAAACATTTCAAAGAGGCTTTTCACTGATTATTTTAGTGAGTTTCACACACTAATCTCCTCACCTGTTTGGAAGATCTAGAATAACTACATTTCTGGTCTGATTGCTGTATCATCTCATGTATGTGTCACACAAGCACACTAATGGGGTAATAGAATAAAGACACAATAGTTGCTACTGTGTTGGTAGCCCACAGCAAACAATCAACAGGTAATATTTACTGGTCCGCCCTTTGATAGCAGACATGTGGGTTATTAGACCCAGACTAACTTACCCTTTAAGCCTAGCAGTCAAGTCAACTTTGCATTTACTTGGAAGAGAAGCTAAACAGAAAGATGTATTTTTCCAAAACCACAAACATGAAGTCCGCTGGCAACATTTTCTTGGTCTGCAGCATATTAAAGGGGTAATGTAATAATAGCTGTATAGTTTGCTCCTGTTCTTGGAACTGGCAACACCCAATGAGCAGGCAGTCTACAATGGACAGCTGTATGAAAGCAAACATAGGATTGGTTGCTCTGTATGTATATGCTATGTGGTTGCGGTTATATTACCTATGTTATTATATTACCAATTCCGGATCATTTTGATGGTCCTGTCGTCTTGAAGAAAACCCAGAAATAGTTCTTTTAATAGGAAAATGTATTTTTTAGGGGGTTATTGATTAAAGTCTGATCTGAAATCTGAAAATCCAGCATCTTAAACCTGCCGAAGTTGTATATCAGTCAATGGGAGAAGTCCCAAATATACAGTATCCTGATCTGGACCTGTGCTGGATTTCGTGCAATAATCTAAAGATTTTGTGCTTTTCAGACAAAACTCTGAGCTATTGGTCAGAAAATTAGAAAAATTGTTACAATATCAAGTTGCAGTCTTAATTATCTGACACGAGTGAGCAGCCAGGGAGCGGGGACACAAGGGGGTGTGTGGGTGGAATGAGGGGCAGGTAGGTACAAGCTGGGCTTAGGGTTGCCTCCTGTCTGGATTTCACCTGGACAGCCCTGTTTTTGGAAGGGCTGCCCAGGTGAGAAGTTCCTGTTCAAATTAGTAAATCTGGACAGGATATTGAAGTGAATGACACATCATCAGTCGTACCCCTGATGTCAGTGCCCCCCCCAACATCACTGGCCTGCCCCTCTACATCACTGACCAGCCCCCTTACATCACTGCACTACATTACATTCACCAAAAAAAGGTGGCAACCCTAGCTGGGCCAGGTTCGGACTGAGAATTAAAAAAGGGGCCCTGGCATTTCAGGTACACAGAGGCCCAAACAGTCCTCACCAGCCCACTAAATACTGATTTTCTATGATACCTTATAGCAGGCCCCTCTGGCATTTGCCAGAACCCACAGATTGCCAGTCCAGGACTGGCTAGGCCCCCCTAAAGATTTTTGCAGGGGATCATTATGCCAATGATTTCACGGTTTGTTTTACAGATGTTACTCCATATCATGATGCTGTTGTCTCTGAGGGAATTCTAACAAATTTGTCTGTGATTGATGTGTCCAATAATCTGGACAAGTTGTTTCCATCAGACAGCTACACATAAGTTGAAAACACTGTAAATAAACAGCTGGTATCATATGACAGACGTGTCCAGTGATGTAAATTAGGGCACATTTGTTCCAGTTAGTTTGTGCCCCAGTGAAGTGCTCTGTCTGCATTCCATCACGAATATTAAATGGCATAAATGTACTACTTGTGTGGCTGATTTAAATCCCCTGACAAATGACAAGACATCATGTCTGCACAGTAAGCAATGGATACAAAACCACTGTAGAATTTTTTTTAGTTTGCGAGATTCTGTTCCCTTAAATGACCTTCGTTTCAATATCAAGACACTGTACAGCAAAATGCCCCCATGTCCAGCATCTCTTATTTTCTTGAGGCCTCCACCGGCAACGAGTGCAAGTCAGCACGCCATGGTCGCCTAGTTCACCTGGCCGCCTTGGCCCACCCCTAGAGCATCTAGATGCAAATGTACTGACACTGTTAATTGGGCTCTTGCCCAGCAACTAGGCAAAAGGGAGGAAGGGTAGGATATCAAAGCCATAAGGGCATATTTAACCCTATGGGTCCCTACACTTCGTTAGGCTTTTATTACATTGAAAATCTTAATTGCACATTACAAAACTTTAACACCTGCTCTGGAGTTTTGTTAAATATTGTGTCACAAAAAATGGTTTGCAATAGTAAAACTTTATTACATACATTACTGCAAACATTTGCAAAAACAATTTGGTTGCAAACTTTGGAATGAAGTCTTTGAGAAGGAAAGGGATTTTTCACTTGGGGTGCTAAATATTAGGCACCCCCAAGTGACTACTTTTACCTACCAGATACCCTACTCCTATCAGCCTAAAACCGCACAGGTCCAGGGTTGTAGAAGTGAGCGAGCACCGCGCAGAGATCAACTTCCTGCTTCCTTCTCAGGCTGCACATGCGCAGGAGAGCAGATAGCCAAACTTTAAGGAAAAATCGGCTATTTTGCTCTACTGCTCATGCAATTTCCCTGGGAAATTTGAACTCATAGCAGGAGGAAGTTGATCTCTCTGTGGTGCTCTCTAGAAGAACCCTGGACCAGTACGATTTTCGGCTGATAGGAGCACCGGCCCGGGGTATCGGGTAGGTAAGAGTAGTCACTTGAAATGTAAAATCGCCTTTAATCAGTCAAAAATGGTGCCCGATAATATTCGTTTTTTGAGCTAACTAAACACATTACATTCCCCCTATAAATCTACTTATAAAACATAAAAATATGAATTCAGCCCAATAGGCTTGTTTTGCTTCCAAGGATTAATTATATCTTAGTTGGGATCAAGTACCAGCTTTTATTATTATTATTATTATTATTATTACAGAGAAAAAGGAAATCATATTTAAAAACTTGGATTATTTGGATACAAATTGAGTCTATGGGAGATGGGAGCTTTCTGGATAGCATGTTTCTGGACAACAGATCCCATACCTGTATAATGTGGTCATACTGCCTGAAGAGCCTCTTTTCCAATGTGAACCTGTAGTTCTTTAACTTTTGTTGTGGTTGTACAGGATATGAAATAGGTCCCCCCCAACTATAATATTTTTTAAAGGGGACCTGTCACCCTCATAAATAATTCCACATTCTTTTCTATTTTGTTAGTTGACCAAAAACACTTCACGCTATATAAATTATTTAAATGTTGTTTCCTTCAGTCTTGGAATAGATAATCATAGCAAGCAGGCAGGAGCCAATTTGTGAATACTGTTATAAAGGAGAGCTTTGCTTCATACCAAACGCTCATTTATGTGCCAGAATGGGGGACCTGATGCCCATGCCCATAATTATAGGCAGTGAAACAGGAGAGCCAATGCAGTGACATCAAGGAAGTGAAGAACAGAAAGTAAAAGTAACTGCCTGCCTTGCCTCTATGCCTGAAACATAGATGTGGGGCGGGCAATATGTGATTGACAGCTGAGATTTTTAAATATATTCATTAAGAACAATATGAGTTGGATAAGGGCTTTTATTATACAGCTTTTTATGTCTGGTTGATAGGTCTCCTTTAAGAATATATATAGTATAAAATAATCCAGGTGTTGATTCTTTTAACCATCATGCATCATTTGACAATTAAAGAAAGATGGGAAGTCAGCGGGGATTGATAAACATTGGGCAATTTGCACCTGGGCAGTAACCCATGGTAAACAAGCATATGTTTGCTTCTGCCTCCAATTGGCTGAAATTCTTATCACTAATTGCACAGGTACAGATCATGGGGGGCTTGGGCACAGGTACAGGTGGGAGAGTGGGCTATGGCTGGGCTCATTGTTGGCAGTGGCACAGGTACAGATCATGGGGGCTTGGGCACAGGTACAGGTGGGAGAGTGGGCTATGGCTGGGCTCATTGTTGGCATTGGCACAAGTACAGATCATGGGGGCTTGGGTTGGTAAGGTGGGAAATATATGAGGGTGCGCAGATTGGAACCCTTGCCTAGGGTGCCAAAATACCTTGGCCCGACCCTGATACTATCGGTCTCTTTCAATGTCTCCAACCCCTGTGCTAAATAAATCTCTAGTCCTTTGGATCAATAAATCTTTTTAATCTCCTAGTTGTTTACAGGGAATGTTTCATTTCAAGCAGTAAGCGTTGGCCAGAAGGTATGAAGTTATATTTAACAGAATATAAATGGGAATCAGAATGATTTGATTTCCAGTGTTGGAGTATCTAAGTCTTTGTAGATAATATGCGAGAGGGACTCCCACAACCAGCAGGGCTGCCAAAGGTCATTCATACCAATGGCAAGAAGTGCTGATGTAAATGAGCAGAATAAAAAAAAGTTCCTGTTTTTTTTTGTGCTATACTATTTCGGAAATTATAACTCTCAGTTTTCATATAATGGCTGGATATCTTTTGTTGCAAAACACATTTGATTTGTATTGTGCTGCCCAAACAGGAATGGGATACTATTTGGGCTTGAGTATATAGCACCATACAATAAAAAGTTTAAAAAGAAACAAACCCAAAATATTATTTTCTTATTTTGGTCTCACTTATTTTGGTTTCACTCAAAATAACAAAGGAGAACTAAAGCCCAACCTCATTTTCTGCTTATGGCCCCCTAAGCTTAGCTTCTCAACAGCTGCTCAGAGCCCACTGAGCATGTGAGTGTCACAGACACTTTCCAAGATGGTGACCCCCTGTGACAAGTTTCAAGTCCTGGATCATTGCTGCTATTGACAAGCTGAAACTTTAGCCTCGTGCAATAAGTTCACTATATAAAATATGGCATTTTTAACCATATTATTTTATGGGGTTTAGCTCTCCTTTAACAATTCTAAATAATGGCAAACACATGGCAAATAAGATGTTGAAGATGAAGTTAAGATGTTGATGAGTGTTGTTTACCTTTAAATTATCTTTTAGCAACATGGTGCTCACCAACCCCTTGGAAGTTGCTTTCTGTGACCTCAAACCTCCAGGCTTAGAAGCAATTTTTTGTTGCATAAAAACCAGGTGTACTGCTAAACATGGTCTCCTGTAGGCTACTAGTCCACATAGGAGCTACCAAATAGCCAATCACAGCCCTTATTTGGCACCCCAGGAACGTTATTTCATGTTTATGTTGCTCCCTTACTCTTTTTACATTTACATGTGGCTTACAATTAAAAAAGGTTGGGGGCCCCTGATGTAGAGAGTGATATGGTGAGACAATTTGCAATTGGGTTTTATTTTTTTTATAATATTTGTGTTTTTTGAGTTATTTATCTTTTTTATTCAGCGGCTCTCCAGTTTGCAAATTATAAACTGGAGAAGACTTATGGTGCTGTGGGGCAATCAATCTGATTTGAATTAACATCTTCAAAGTGTCCAGCCCAAACCTTGGAATCCAAATTTTAATTTTTACTAGCGTGAATTACTTTATTTTAGGCTGTTGTTGCATGCCATTTCCCAGCATCTCTAGCGGCCCTGCACCTGTAGGCAGGAAGAATATTTAGCTTGTTCAGCTGATTAGACTGTACAGGGGTCCTCAAGGACACTATTGGGAATATGTAAAAGTTAAACCTATTAGACTGTAAGCTCTATTGAGCAAGACTTCATTTATCAGCACTGGGAGTCATTGTATGTTTGATGTACAAACCAATTATCATACAGCCCCACAGGATATGTGTATTTAAAAATATGTTGAATATACACTGAACATTCTCTCACCTTTGGGCACACTGTCCGTTCTGTCAACTGAGAGTTATTAAGGAATGTTCTATACTGGCAGATACAGGAATCAAGTAGCTGTTACTAACTTGGCCTTCGTTAGCGGAGTAGACAGCCAATTGGCCCAAGCAGAAGCCCAAAACAACTTAACAGGAAAATGATTTTTTTTTGACCACAGTAAATAGAAGAAATTTTGCAAAACCACAATAAATCCAACAAAAACGTTTCTGTTGAGAGATCAGAATAAAAATGGCTCCCACTGTAGGACTCCTGTCACACAAGCAAGAGACATGTGTACAGTATGTGACCCAACAACCTTTAGTGTATAAGGATCTTTTATCCAGAATGCTTTGGACAATGGGTTTTCCAAATATTGGGGTTTTGGATAAATCAGCTCACCATACATTACCTTGAGCCTGGTAAAAATGATTTAAAGGGGTTGTTCACCCTTGAGTTAACTTTTAGTATAATGTAGAGAGTGATATTCTTAGACAATTTGCAATTGGTTTTCATTTTTTATTGTTTGTAGTTTAATAGTTATTTCACTTTTTATTCAGCAGCTCTCTATTTTGCAGTGTCAGCAATTTGGTTTCTAGGGTACAAATTACCCTAGCAACCCTGCATTGATTTGAATAAGAGACTGGAACATGAATAGGAGAGGGACTGAATAGAATGATATGTAATAAAAAGTGGCAATAACAATACATTTGTAGCCTTACAGAGCATTTGTTTTTAGATGGTGTCAGTGACCCCCATTTAAAAGCTGCAAAGAAACAGAAGAAAATTGCAAATCATTAAAAAACTATGAAAAATAAATAATGAAGAATTGTGCCTACAATATACTAAAAGTTAACTTGAAGGTGAACCACCCCTTTAACCCAAAAGGATGGTTTTGCCACCAATATGAATTCATGCACCTTAGTTACCATCAAGGACAAGGTACTGCAGGGCCGCCATCAGAAATAACTGGGCCCCATACAACAACATTTTCTGGGCGTCCACCCCAGGTCATGCCCCAGACTCTACGCACCCCCACATCAAAGTAAAAAGCCACACAGATAGGGGCATTAAAATAGAAATGCTGAAACATTTTAAAAAACCCATTGGTGGCCAGGGACCCGAACATGTTAAAATATACCATTGCTGGTCTGTAGTGATGTGCGTATCGGTTTCCCAACACCCGACCCGGACGCGACTTCCCTCAACCCGCTTCTGCCCATGCCCAACTTCCCCCTTTCTTATAAATTAATTATATCTTTCTTTCAATCAAGTTCAAGATACTGCTTTATTATTGCAGGGAAAAAGAAAATCGTTTTAAAAATCTGAATCGGATTATAATGGACTCTATGGGAGACATCCTTTCTGTAATTCAGAACATTCTGGATAATGGGTTTCTGGACAACGGATTCCATGCCTGTACAAGGTACTGTTTTATTATTACAGAGAAAAAGGAAATCATTTTTAAAAGAATTGGATTATTTGGATAAAATGGAGTCTATGGGAGCTTTCTGGATAACAGGTTTCCCAATAACGGATCCCATGACTGTACCGTTTGCTGCTGTCTACAACGGTTTATGCTACTTTCCTTTTAAATAGGGGATGCACCGAATCCACTATTTTGGATTCACCCGAATCCTTGAATCTTTCCCGAAAGATTCGTCCGAATACCGAAACGAATCCGAACCCTAATTTGCATATGCAAAAAAGTTAAGTTATTTCCCTCCCTGGATCTAATTTGCATATGCAAATTGGTATTTGGATTTGGCTGAATCCGAATCCCGCTGAAAAAGGCCGTATCCTGGCTGAATCCCGAACCGAATCCTGGATTCGGTGCATCCCTACTTTTAAATGCCACACTGCTAGTTATATAGTGAATAAATTACCCCCTATAGTGTTGCCACATTTTGAACCAGTTGAATCTGGGCAGGGGGCGGGCCGTGATGCAATAGGGGTGGGTTGTGACATCAGGGGCGGGGCTATGATGTGGCGTGTGGATCATGATGAATTTGGAAAACTGGGCAGGCAGTTTTGACCCTGGCAGCCCTGCAAAACCCTAACCCCCTATTGTTAAATATAAGCATATTATAAGTCACAGAGGAGTTCCATTGCCATATATATGAATACAGAACATTAAACTCTGAATTAACTTCTCATGTCCTCATATTTTCCAACAAGGGGTACTGATGACATCACTAAATGTTATTTATAAGGATATAATTTACTGGATAGTCATGACTTTTGTTCATTATAATATAATACAACCACCTCGTTGACACTGAATATTCTGGTTCTACAGCTTTCAATGGCTGTGCATCTGCAGGTGACAGCACCCCTATTTCAGTGACTTGAGTGTTATTAATGCGGACAAATGTGTAATATGGTCAGAAACACCTAACTAAGCAGCAAGTCCTTACCCCAAATGGTCAGCCCCAAGTCACTAAAAGAACACCACCTCCTGTATTCCTGCTGTTCACTAACTTCTATGTATACCCCATCAGTCACTCACCCTTCTCCTGAGTACCCCCTTTAAAATTCACACTATTTCACACTGTTCCCTTTCCCCATTCCCTTTTATTAACACTTTTGGAGACGCTTTCTCCCCATATACTGCATTTCACTAGGAAGGGAGAGTAGGACAAGGTGGGACATTTGTGATTTCTTTTTTAGGTCCTGCTGCAGTGATTGCAGTGATTCCAGTGATTGCAGTGGTACAGTTGTGGTGTCAGTGGATCTGTAGCACAGGGACAGGCATCTTTATGCTAGGTATGGGGGAGGGGAGAGATTATTCCATAATTTATTAAAGGAATTGTTCAGCATAAAAATAAAAACTGGGTAAATAGATGGACTGTGCAAATTAAATAATATAATATAGTTAGTTAGGCAAATATGTAATGTATAAAGTCTGGAGTGAGTGGATGTCTAACAGAACAGAACACTACTTCCTGCGTTTCAGCTCTCTTGGTTTCCACTGATTGTTTACCAGACAGTAACCAATCAGTGACTTGAGGGGGGGCACATGGGAAATAACTGTTGCTTTTGAATCTGAGCTGAATGCTGAGGATCAATTGCAAACTCACTGATTGGTTAGTGCCTGGTAACCAATCAGTGGAAACCAAGAGAGCTGCAAAGCAGGACGTAGTGTTCTGGCTATTATGTTACACATCCACTCACTCCTGGGCCACCAGGATATTAAATAGACGTATTATATTATTATTACTACTAACTGGGCAATGGGCAGAGTCCCCCCTATTGCCTACTCCTATATTCTTTGCAACCATCCTGGGGCGCACATTGGACATCCCTGCTTTAAAGGGATACTGTCATGGGAAAACATGTTTTTTTTTTCAAAACGCATCAGTCAATTCTCAAAAGAGCAAACATTTTTTTATGTTCAATTTTGCTTTTTCTCATAGGCATGCTGGGAGTTACTGATGAGTTTGTAGGCACTTCACAATGGTATCTGTCTGAAACATGTCCATGCTGTAGATTATGTAAAAGAAAATGAATCAAATAAACAGGGAAAGGTCAGGACTTTGCTAAGAAGAATGAAGAACCTTCTATAACTGCAGTACTAATGCAAAAAGACAAGAGCACAAAGTCCTCATTTTCTATTTCCAAATATAACGTTGGATCTTTTCATTTTTACAAAACTTGTTTTAGCAACAGTAAAAATCTTGCATTAGTTTCAATTATCCTTGAAGGCAGGAATCATTGAGGGGATATAGTAAGCATCAGATTCAAAGTTTTTTAATTGGATATTGCATAATTACCAAAATCCTTAGTAACCCTTATATGGCGACTATTATATAATCTTTCCAAGGATGTCAGATTTCCACTTGTAGTTTTATGATCAAACAATGGAAAGCAGCCTGCTCCTGTCAATATATAGAATGTGAATGCAGGTATTGTGGTTTTGAAAGGATCATACGGTAGATTAGGAAAGTGGGATTTCAGGTTTAAAATATGTAAATACCTTCCATGTGCAGCAATAGTTACAGAGCACAGCAAAGTGGGGGGATCCTGTATGGAGTAAGCAGCCTGAGTCAATGAAAACAGAAAGCCAAAAGGTTTTGAAGATGACCATGTAATCAATTTATATATTTCCAGTTTCTGAGGTTGAAAAAATGATATACAGTTATATGTCTTGTTATCCAGTATAGGACCTGGGGTTTTCTGGATAAGGGATCATTGCATGATCTGGACCTTTGTGCCTTAAATCTTCAAAAAAAAAATAATTTAAACATATAAACCCAATAGGCTGATTCTGCTTCCAACAATAATTAATTATATCTTAGTTAGGATATACAACAGAGTAGTGTTTTATCATTACAGAGAAAAAGAATACCCGAAATAATTTTTAAACATTTGATTTGTTTAAAAAAAGTGTCTATGGGAGATAGCTGTAATTCTGAGCCTTCTGGATACGTATGAATCCCATACTTGTACCGTATGTCCACCAATTTCACCTTTTTCATTACCCAACTCATAGTTACACAGTAAGTTAGGTTGAAAAAAGACGCACGTCCATCAAGTTCATCTTTTCAACTATTTTAACCTGCCTAACTGCTAGATGACCCAGAGGCAAGGCAAACAAAGTTACCATCTGTAGTCGTCTCCAGTGTGCTTGAGAAGGAAAAATGAACTTCATGACTCCAAAAGGGCCAATGTATAAGTTGTACGTATAGTGTAGTCTTTTTTCCTATGTTCAGTTATCACACTGATAACCCCTACTACTAGTCCTGGCTATCACATATTCTCCATTTAACCACCTCCTTTGATCTCCAGCAGTGGACAAATACACCAACCCACAAGAATGTCACTGCCTAGATCAGGTCTTTACCAAAAACCTAAAACTTTCTACAGTTAACATTGATCCGTTTCCTCTCTCTGATCACCACCTTATTTCTTCTTTCTGTCTCGCTCACTCCTCCTTCTACTAACCCTCAACAAAAAATTCCAGTTCTCAACCCACAGGTTGTTGATGTAACTGCTCTATCCGACTCTCTGTTCTAGCTTCTCCTCCATCACTACTTCCTCTGATTCACAGTTCTGTCTGCTGCTATCAACACCCATGCCCCTCTGCAGCTACAACGCAGTCGAGCCCACAATCCCTGTCCCTGGATGAATGGGCAGACAGGATTTCTGAGGTCCTGTATGCGAGTGGTAGAGTGAATGTTGGGGAAATCCCATACAAAAGCTGACTTTATCCACTATAAATTTATCATGGCCTGCCTTCAGCACTGCCCTATCCCAAGCTAAAAACAGCACTACAATACGCTCATAAATAACAATAAATCCAACCCACAATGATTGTTTTCAATATTCAGCTTGCTACTTCATCCCTCTACAAATAATATGCAAACACCTGACCAAACCCCCCAGGACTTTGCTAACTTCTTTGAAAGCAAAGTTGACTCTATCCACAAACAATTTTCCCACCCCTCACATACCAATATTCTCATTCCCCCTAAAGCGTCTATCTCCATTTTAAACTCTTTTGATTGTATATCTGAGCCTGAAGTTTTTAAACTTCTCCTATCCTCTCCATCAACAACTTTCTCACTTGATCGTCACATGGCTTCTGCTACTTCCCCCTCATTATTCAAATAGGCCTGTGTCAAAACCATCCTGAAAAAGTCTTCACTGGACCCATCTTGTGTATCTAACTGCAGTTCTGTCTCTCTCTTACTGCTAGCCTCTGCTCTCTCCTAAAAGAGAATATGCTCAACCCCAACTAAAATCCTTAGCGTGGCTGCCTGTTAAGCAAAGCATAGCATATAAAATCCTTATACTAACATTCAAATCCATTCACTCCTCTGCTCCTCACTTCTCTTGTCTCGCTATACATTCCTGGTTGTTTTCTCTGCTCTTCTCATAGACACCTTCTCTTCACAACATCCACTGCCACCTCTCATCTCAAACCCTTTTATCTTGCTGCTCCTTAGCTCTGGAATTCCATCCCTGAATTCCTCTGTAAGGAATACTCTCTCAATTTCTTCAAGAAAAACCAAGAGCCTACCTTTTGGAGCACTAGAACATTAGCCTAGTCCTGTGCCTACTGATTATGCCTTACCATGTGCACTTTTCATCTCCAATTTGTACCTGTATGTTAACCTCTCATCCACTTAGACTGTAAGCTCTATGGGGCAGGGACCTCCTTCCCACTATGGCATGTACCGCAGTGCACTTAAGCTTTGTCCTATGATTCTGTATATATTTATTATGTGATTTTTCTCTTTTATGCACTGTACAGCAGCTCCTTAACAGTGCTTTACAAATAAAAATTATACACACAAAAAAGTTGCCATAAAAAAAAGTCACCATAAGAAAAAAAGGTAATTGGCTTTATTGCATTAGGATGAAAAAAAGTTGCCATAAAAAAAAGTCACCATAAGAAAAAAAGGTAATTGGCTTTATTGCATTAGGATGAAAAAAAGTTGCCATAAGAAAAAGCGCCCATTAACTTCAATGCATTTGGACAAAAAAGTTGTCATAAGTAAAAAAGAATGATTGGCTTTAATGCATTTGGAGAAAAAAAGTCGCCTTAAGAAAAAAAGTCCATTCGCTTTAATGCATAAGCACAAAATAAGTCGCCATAAGGAAAAACTGCCATTGGCTTTAAAGCATTCGGGCAAAAAAAGTCGCCTTAAAAAAAAAAAAAGCAATTTGCTTTAATGCATTAGGACAACAAAGTCAGCATTATAAAAAAAGGCCATTGGCTTTAATGCATTTGGAGAAAAAAGTCGCCATAAGAAAAACACCCATTGACTTTAATGCATAAGCACAAAATAAGTTGCCATTAGAAAACACGGCCAATGCTTGTAATGCATTTGGACAAAAGAAATTGCCATAAGAAATAAAGGTTATTGGCTTTATTGCATTAGGACATAAAAAGTCACCATAAGAAAAAAAAACCATTGACTTTAATACATTTGGAAAAAAAAGTTGCCATAAGAAAAAACGCTCATTGACTTTAATGCATAAGCACAAAATAAGTCACCATAAGAAAAAACTGCCATTGGCTTTAATGGATTTGGAGAAAAAAGCCACTGTAAGAAAAAATGGCCATTGCATTTAATGTATTGGGACAAAAATAGTCGCCATAAGAAAAAACAACCATTAGTTTTATTGTATAAGGACAAAAATAGTAACCATTAGAAAAAACAACCATTTGTTTTAATGCATTAGGACAAAAAAAAGTCACCATAAGAAAAAACAACCATTAGTTTTATTGTATAAGGACAAAAATAGTAACCATTAGAAAAAACAGCCATTTGTTTTAATGCATTAGGACAAAAAATGTTGCCATATGAATAAACAGCCATTGAATTTAATATATTTCGAAAAAAAAGTTGCCATAAGAAAAAATGGCCATTGGCTTTATAGTATTAGGACAAAAAAAGTTGCCTTAAGAAAAAATGGCCATTGGTTTTAATGCATTTGGAGAGAAAAGTTGCCATAAGAAAAAAAAATCACCCATCGACTTTAATGCATTAGGACAGAGAAAGTCGCCATAAGAAAAAACACTCATTGACTTTAATGCATTAGGACAAAAAAAGTCACCATAAGAAAAAAACACCTGTACAAAATTGAATCTTATCACATGACAACAATATATTGCCATTTCAATCCCAGGCAGAATCTAAGCCAAACAGGAAGTGATGTCATAATGGTCAAAAGGCAGTGAGTGATGTCATAATGGTCAAAAAACAACAAGTGATGTCATAATGGTCAAAAGCAGCGATGTCATAATGGTCAAAAAGCAGCAGGTGATGTCATAATGGTCACAAGCAGTGATGTCATAATGGTCAAAAAGCAGCGAGTGATGTCATAATGGTGATGAAGCAATATTAGATGCTTCAGTCCGACTCTTGCATCATTTGCTGTTTAGCTTTTACACAGGTTGCGTCTAGAATCTGAGTAAAGCGAATAGCGAATAGCATTTTAATTTTTTTTCATCTTAGAACAGATCTCCATCGTTTAGTGATTTACAACAATCTGTAAGTTTAGAGCTTTATATAGCAAAATACTTTCTTGTCTCTTATTGACTCCTATTCCTACTATTACAATCCAGACCTTCTATATTTATCCAACATTTACCAATATCCGCACTGATTTACCAAACAGAAGCATTTCTCTCTGGAGAGATAAAACAGCGTTGATCAACACTAAATCAACACACTGGGGCTCATTTATCAACACGTGGACAGTAACCCATAGCAACCAATCAGCGTTTGCCTTTTTTCAGCCAGCTGCAAGTTGAACACTAAATGCAGCAATTTGGTTGGTTGCCATAGGTTACTGCCCATGGGCAAAATTACCCCAAGTTAATAAATGAGCCCCAGTGTGTTTGGCTTTAGGTTTGGGCTCACTTCTGGTTTAAAGGATTAAAATTAGAAATGGAAACAAATGATATGGTGACACAAGGCATTATGAAATACTCATGTCTGTGAATTATAAATAGAAATAGTAAACTTTTCTTAAGGGGGAATTCAATCCCTTGGGTGCTAACCTCCTCCCCCATAGGCCCCCCTCCCTCCTCCCCCGGCCTAGCTCTCCCCGCGAGAAAATGCCCCTAAGTGGTTATTTACCCCTCCGTGCAGGTCCCCTCTGTGCAGGTTACCGGG
>CM044434.1:151462154-151478427 GCA_024363595.1 Xenopus borealis
TTTTTTTTTTTTTTTTTTCAAGCCTTAATTTGTTGAATTGATTTTTTTTATTTTTTAGAAAACAAACATTTAATGGAGCAATTGGATCAGAACAGTACAGTTTCTGTTGAAAACCAGGTAAAATTTAAAAAAAAATCACTGTTATTCTTAAACACATAAATGAATGGGGTAGCTCACCTTGAAATTATATTTTAGTATGACAAACATTGATATTCTGAGACAATTTATAGTTGGTCTTCATTTTCAGCTATCTTGTTGCTAAGGCCCAAACTACCCTAGCAACTAGGCTGTGGTTTGAATGAGCAAAGAGAATATGGGTAGAAGAGGGCTTGCAGCGAAAGATCGTTAATTAAAAGTGATAACAATAAATTCTTAAAAAAAGCCCTTAGAGAACAATAGTTTTGTCTGCCAGGGCCAATGACCTCTATTTGATATTACATATTTGTTTGTTTTTAAAAAATCTTTCTTTTCCAACACTTGTAGGATAACATCTGTCAAAGAATCGATGAAGCGTTGGTCATAGCAAATGGTTCTTTCCAATGCATAGATGAGGCTTTAAAGGTACTTTTATCAGAAATACAGTAGAACCCCCATTTTATTTTTTCAGGGGACCAGAAAAAAATGATGTAAAATCAGGGAAATGTATTATGCATAATATATAGGTGGGACCACAAACAACAATGTAAAATGAGGGAAAACTTAAAATCAGGGGATGTAAAATGGGGGTTCTACTGTAACCAGTAATTTTGTTTAAAAAGTATCCAAAATTGTAATTGGAAATCAGTGGACAGTGTGGTATCTTTCCTGTACTGTTTGCCCAGCGCTTACAGGTAAGGGATACGTTACCCAGAAGTCCATTATTCTGAAGGGCGAAACACACATGGTGATTTTTGATAGATATATTGTGATTATTTTGCAGTGGAGCATGTAATAAGAGTCCTGTGTTGAACCAATTTGTTAAACCCGAACCTGACCCGCAACGCTCACCAGGACCCACAACCCATATAGTTACCCACTTGGACCTGCTACCTGACCCGCAAGTACCTTATCAGCAACCTGATCTGTGACCGGCTGACCATCAAGAAACACGAAGGGCTGTCATTATAAACTGGTGATGTCATTAAAAGTAGGCTGACCCCTGTCTATACCATCTCGCGAAACGTTTACCTGCAACCCGAAGGGTACCACAGGTTTTAGCTGGTACCCAGTCTGCTGCAGGACTCTAGCACTGGAGTGTCCAACCTTTTTGCGTCCCTGGGCCACATTGGGAAAAAAAAAAAGTCTGAGGCCACACATGAAATACACAAAGTAGTGTCCTGCAGCTGGTCGGGTTCCTGCGAGTTACCTGCAAAAACCTGCGGGTAGCGGTTCCGGATATAGACCTTGGTCGGCGGGTTAACATGTCGGGCCGCGGGTCTTTTCAATAGCGATTTTTACTCCTTTTTTCTGATCATGCCTAATTCTGATGATGTCCCTTCCGGTTTACAATGACAGCACTTCTTGATTCTTGATGGTCAGAGGGTCGCGGATTGGGTTGTGAAGAAGGTACTTGCAGGTCGGGTAGTGGGTCCAAGCGGGTAAGAATATGGGTTGCGATTGCAGGTTGTGGGTATGGGTTCCAAAAAATGGACCCATGCAGGACTCTAACACAAAACACTTTTGATTTGTAAAAGTAAAGAAAATACACAGAAAATAACTACACTACCAGTTGGAAAACCAGATGGAGCTATACACTGGGATATGGGACACCTGGATATTAAATAGACTTATTATATTATGACATTGCCTTGGGAACCAAGCATTTCAAGCTGGGCTGCATTCATATCCATCCTGGGCCGCAGGTTGGACACCCCTGCTCTAGCATGTAATATTTTGTAATAGTTCCATAATTCCTTATACTTTAATTTAGAGTTGGTAGGACTAATGGCCATTTCTAAATGTTTTAGCTCATAAAAACATTGTATATTTGTTCATATTCTCGTTGAGTACCAGTTTTACCCAGTTATATGGGTTCCTATGAATTAATATAATGTAACATAGTAAGTTAGGCTGAAAAAAAGACACGCATCCATCAAGTTCAACCTTTTAACTTTTTTTAACCTACTAACTGATAGTTGATCCAGAGGAAGGCAAAAAAAAACCCCATCGGACCAGCCCCTGGATCATTTTGTACTATGAGTTATCTTCCATAACCCTGTATTCCCTCACTTGCTAAAAAGCCATCCAACCCCTTCTTAAAGCTATCTAATGTATCAGCCTGTACAACTAATACAGGGAGAGAATTCCACATCTTATCAGCTCTCACTGTAAAAATCCCCCTCCGAATATTTAGGCAGAACCTCTTTTCTTCTAATCTGAAAGGGTGACCTCGTGTCAGCTGGAAAGACCTACTGGTGAATAAAGCATTAAAAAAATAAAGCATTTAAAAAAACTTTTTAGGATTACTTTTCGCCTGCGCCACAATGAACTCTTCATTATCTTTTTTTTGCCTTCCGGATTGCTGATTTACAACATTTGGGTGTGTGTTGGCCCTCTAGAATGTACAGGGAAAATCATAATTTTTGTTTCAATTTCTATGCATTAGACTTTAAAGCATTTGGATGAGAGCAGCAGTCAAGTTGAAAGAAATATTTGCAATGCTGTTCATAGGGAATTTGAAAAGATATCTCATGCTCTCCAGAAAAGGTCAGTATTTTTAAGTTATTATTCTGTAACTATGCAAATGTATTAATCCATTATATCTACTTTGTGCTCGCACTGGGTTAATAACACAGCTGATAAACTGAAAGGAAAATTAACCTCCCCTTCCCACGATGTGCTTTAGTGTTTTTGAAAAATACCATTTAAAAATTCTGACCCTTAATTGCAGAGAAGCGGAGCTCCTGGTTGCCATCTCCAGGATCTACAGATCTTTGTGGGCACGAAGCCTGCTGGAGCAAATGTGCAGTTGGGCCAAGTCAGAAATCGGCTTAGAGATCCAAAGACTACATGACGATAGATGGAGCCTGCAAGGGAGGCTATATTTCTATATCATGAACTTAAAGGAGAACTAAAGCCTCCTCCCCCGTTCTCCTTTAAATTCATGATATAGAAACGGTCCATGCATTCCCCTCACCTACCTGCTGTGTCTGCTTACCATGTGTAAACTTTAAATTGTATCACTACAGAGATTAACTGGGCCCTTCATTGTTTAAACCTCAAATTCAGACTAACCCCCTTTATTGTTCACATCTGTGATCCCCCTGCATTGTGAACACCTGTGACACTTCTTGTTCACACCTCTAAAGCCCTGCACTGTTCACACCTCTAAAGCCCTGCACTGTTCATACCTGAGGCCCATACTAAAACTGCCCACATTGTTCACACTTTATGCAAAATGCTAATGAGCCACCAGCGCTACTACTTTATGTAGTACATGTTAGAGTGGTCCTGATAGGTTCCCGTCTCCTGCTCTATTCTGCCTTCCCTATGCCGACTGTGTGTGCCCTGCCCTGGCCTGTATGTGACATACTCTGCCTGTGGATCATAAGCCTGATATTTGTGTTATCCACAGGGGAAGAGGAGGTATATGGATTTAAGGGTATGTCTTAATGACAACTTTTTTCACATATGAGTGATAAGTGGTATCCCTGCAGGGAGCACCAACCATTTAGTTTTTTTTGTGTGCTACTATGGTCTTGTGGTAACGTGGATGTGGTTTAAAAAAGGAGTGGTCAACAATGGCTTCCATTATCTGACATAGGGATCTGTTAGAACTTAGCAAAGAGGTTTATATAGATTCTGTTGCTCTTAAATACTTTAATTGTAGCCTAAGGCCATAAGAATTCCATAATTTTTAATGTACTTATGCTGTCATTCTTATATGTTTAATAAATGTGGTAAAATTGGCAGGATTTAAATGTCCAGTATATGGCAGATTGCTTGGGTGTGCAAATTTATTTGTATGCCTAGTTCTTGGAAATAAAAATGTTTCTAATATAGTTAGCCAAAAATATAATGTATAATGGCTGGAGTGACTGGATGTGTAACATAACAGAACACAACACAACTTCCTGCTTTTCAGCTCCCTAAATCTGAGCTAGTCAATGACTAGCAACTCTGATTCAAAAGCAACAGTTATGACCAATGTGGCCCTCCCTCAAGTCACTTAATTGGTTACTGCCTGGTAACCAGGGTAACAGGAGGTTGGCCCAACATAGGGCTCTTGAGAGACCCACCACAAGGAGCCTTCGGTCAGCGTATAGTACTGACAACGGGGGTGATTCCGGGGGCAGGATTACTGTCCCCGACTAGTTTAATCCCGAAGCAGGAACGTACCTCCCGGGGCAGAAAATAACCTCTTTTGAGGCAAGCCACCCAGCTCCAAACCTATCTCCTCTGGGAGACCAGGATACTGGCCAGGTTGGGACAGAATCCAATAGAACTGTGAGTATCTCTGGCCCTCCGCCTGCAGGTTGTGCTGAGATTAACCCATTGCGGAGCACTGAGTGATGCCAACATTTAGCTTGCTCGATTTCGGACGTGACGTCGCCAACATGTACCACTGGCAGGAACACAGCCTTTCTTGCGCGCCTTCCTCTTCTACGTCCAGTGGGGCACAGGAGTGAAACAGCTCTCACCCCTGCCACAAGGTGAGACCAGCTGTACTGAGGTTCCAACTCCACTTCATTCAGCAAAAACCTACCACAGGCGACCTTCTGGCATCCTATCTGGGCACACTGCAGAAGGTAGGGCCGTGGCACTATTTCCCTGGGGAAGGGGACGTGCAACAACAGCAGCAGTGTTGGCGCAGGTCACATATTTTGTGTGCACCTAATGTCACACAAAATTCCCAAGTGTGGAATAGAAATCTGCTTAAAGCTCAAAAAACACAAATAATTAATAATGGAAACCAATTGTAAATTGCCTCATACTGTCATTTCCTATATCATATAACGTTAAGTTAGCCCAAAGGTGAACAACCACTTTTAAGTAGGATTTCTGTTGCACTGCAATGTTTTGACTGACCATATTTATTAATTTTATATGTAATTTCATTTCTGAATATTAAATGTTCTGTAAATCAGGAAGGCATTCCTTATTGCTGAGGTAAAGGCATGTTCTGCAGTATACAGTACAGATATACACAAAACAATTCAAGGAATTGAGGAGAAGAGGAGTTATTTGGAAACCAGATTCAGATTCGCTGAGGGATTAAAAAAATTTCCATCGTGGGGCACATACTGTGACTTAAATCAGGTAAATGTTTTACATAGATGTCTTGTAGATGAGGTTAAATAGAAAGTCTGTTGAGCTCAACCAATTGTCTTAGCAAAAACTTGACCCTGAAACATGGAACCCAATGCCGGGTCACCATGATCCCTTTTAATAAACCCTAGATTAATAGACATTATTGAATTGAGCTACCTTATTAAGACCGATGTTCTGTAGTAAGATAACTTAGACTTAATGTGAGCCCTCTGTGAAAAAAGTAAAGAAATACTGGTTTCCAATCTTCATCACTCACACCAGCTTTTTATTCCTATAGTAGTTGTAGATAGGTTGTACTTTATGCTACAGGATTTTCGAATCTAAACTTGCCATAGTATAACAATTGCAATGCAGTCTTCTTTTGTATGCAGATTTAATACAAATACTGTACTCAAAAATGCTGCCAAATTTCTTTGTTTGAGATTTTATTATTTTTCCAGCTACTAACAGACCTAAAAGTGAACTTGGAATACGAAAACTTTGTGCACAAATATAATTCTGACATAAGGTATGTACAGTTATTTGTGTTGATATTAGTGGTGTGAATGCTGCTGAAGCTGTGCAAATTTGAAAATATACATATAGGTAGAGAAAACTATTATATTGGATATTGCAGACTCTTTAAAAGAAAAAAAAATGTTTAAACCACTTAGTGATGACACTAAAAAAAAAATTCTACATATTAATGTACATCAAAAGTTACCTATAGCTCATGTTGATCATTTTTCACGGATAAAGCTGCTTTTGTAATTGTTACTTGAAGTTCCTAAACCTGACTGTTTTGCCAACCTGAGTAACTCACGTGTCTGTATCCCTCGTCCTCACTGTTGTGCACGCCTTTTGTTTCTTGTGTTCTCCCCCCGCACGCTGGTCTCCAATCCAGCCAATTACACTTGCAACAAATTTTTGTTAGGGAGGAGGTCCATACAGCAATTCCTTAAAATTGAAAAAGCTTTATTCCAGGTTACATTAAAATCATGAACAGGGATTTCACAAGACTCCCACTTCCTGTCTGACATGTGGTCACCTGACACGTTTCATGCCTCGTTCTGGCACTTCATCAGAGGTGATGTCACTGTTGGCTCTAGCCTTATATGGCCATATCCATTAAAGGAAAACTATACCCCAAAATTGAATACTTGAGCAACAGATAGTTTATATCAAATTAAGTGACATATTAAAGAATCTAACCAAACTGGAAAATATATTTAAGTAAATATTGCCCTTTTATGTCTCTTGCCTTGAACCACCATTTCATGATGGTCTGTGTGCTGCCTCAGAGATCACCTGACCAGAAATATTTCAACTCTAACTGTAACAGGAAGAAGTGCTGAAGCAAAAGACACAACTCTGTCTGTTAATTGGCTCGTGTGACCTAACTTTACAGTTTGTTTGATATGTTTGTGTGCACCGTTGGATCCTAGGATCCCAGGAGGCTGTCCTTATTTTTTAAAATGGCAATTTTCTATTTATGATTACCCAATGGCACATGCTACTAAAAAAGTATATTATTATGAAAATGGTTTATTTACATGAAGCAGGGTTTTACATATGAGTTGTTTTATGCAATATCTGTTCATAGAGACCTACATTGTCCGGGGGTATAGTTTTCCTTTAAAATCATTACACACAAAAACAAATTTTGCATATAAACAGGTCATATTAATACAAGCAATGCTATCATATATTCCCATAGGCTTTTAAAATGGGTTGGTACTATCTATATTAGTATCTAAGAATCTAACATTACAGATATCAGTGAAAGCAGGAAACCTCAAAATCACTGTTTAACCCTTGTGTGTATTGTGTCTTATGGGTAAATATCCAAAAAACTTCTCTTTGATCAATTAATATATGTATATCTCCACCCCTTGCTCCTAATTTAACACTTTCAATGCCCTGGAACTTAATATGGTTGAAATTTCCATTATGTTTGTTTTCCAATAGCAGTTATCTTGTTCTAAAGATTCCAAAGTTATGTGTCAGATGCTCTTTAGTACGTTCCTTGAGGGATCTATATGTTCTACCCATGTATTGTTTTCTACAGGTACATGAGGCCAAATATACGATCCCTCTGGAGTCACAGTTAATAATAACTTTTGATAGGGAATATTTCTCCTTTTACATTACTTTTAAATGTAGATTGTACCACTATGTATTTACATACTTTACATCTATTTTTTTTCCACATCTGAAACTACCATTACTTCTTAATCAACCTGACCTATCGTAATTAAAGTGTTTCTTAGTTCTATAAAAACTCTGTGAAACCTCATTGGATATGGTTCTCCCTCGTCTGAAAACAAACCTTATGTCTTTAGTAAATCCATTCTATTTTTTATTATTTTCTTAACCTTGTTGGCTTGACTGCTATATTGTGTAATAAACAATGTCTGCTGGCTCAGTCAGGCACTTGGATAAGGCTGAATCCTGAACCAAATCTTGGATTCAGTGCATCTCTAGTTTAATGAAAGTTAGAACCACAGTGAATTATTGGGACTTAAAGGAATGTGTTTAGTATAAAAATAGAAACTGGGTAAATAGGCTGTGTAATAAAATTATAATAGCAAATAAAAAAGTTTAATATATTTAGTCAAAACTGTAATGTATAAAGGCTGGAGTGACTGGATGTCTAACATAATAGCCAGAACACTACTTCCTGCTTTTCGGCTCTCTTGGTTTCCACTGAAAGGGTTGGAGAGCAGGAAGTTGTGTAAAGGCTGTTCTGTTAGACATCCAGTCACTCCAGCCTTTATACATTACATTTTTGTCTAACTATATTAGACTGTTTGCACAGTCTATTTACCCATTTTTTATTTTTACACTGAACTGTTCAGATATTAAAGGACAGCCCTACAAACCACCTTACCCACCTGTACCCATTAGTTTTGTGGTAAGTTATTCAGAATTCTAAAGAAGTTTTATGTTTACTATTTTTTACGGATACAGAAATAATAGTTGACGCAAATATAACTAAAGTTCATTCTGTTCTCTTGTTCACACAGATTTACTTTTGAGGCTGAAAATCTCTTTCAGATAATTGACCAAACTGGAAAAATCTGTAGTTCTATGTCACCAAAGTAAGCATGATTTTTTTTTTTCTTAATTAAACTTGTAAAAAATTGTTTTTTTAAAGAGTAGTTACCCAAGCTCTAAAAACATGGAAGTCATCCATTGAAGTTTACAATCATTTGATCTGTGGGACCAGTTGTAATCTGTAGGGCCCTATTTTGTGCATTTTTACTTGCCTGCTTTGCTGTAAGTCCACAGGTGGCAAAACACTCATAACTGTGAAGTGTACAATTGCCCTAAATTTGTTCCCTAAATTGATTTTAAATAAAAGCAAAACAATTCTGCTTTTTCTGACTCACGGGAGTGTGTCTAGAATACCTGTCATAAAACAAGGTAGGATAGCAGAAATAGTCACAGATTTATCCATGTAAGCATAAAAATGACTTTAATTTTACATTTACCTCCCAAGTAAACTATAATTGATCAAAACTACTCTAATTAAAGGGAACCTAACCTCTCCTCAGAGGCATGTGCCACTACCAAAAACAATTCCTTGAAGTCGGTGAACCTAATATCCCAAAAACTTTTGACCGGTTTCTATATATAAATGCATATATGATAAGTAATGTTTAACTGACACATCATGATATACAGTATTTCTATTTGTAAGTTTTATATGTGATTAAGATGTGTCAATTTATATACGCTTAACTTATGACCCTATACTATTGATCTTAAGCACTATTACTTGTTTTAACAGTTCTCTATGCAACACGTGTCATTTGTGGGTGGTATGAGTCTGGGTGTGGGTATTTAAGGGGACACTGTCATGGGACAACATGTTTTTTTCAAAACGCATCAGTTAATATTGTTGAACTTCTGAACTAAAATCCATTTCTCCAAAGAGTAAACAGATTTTTTCATATTCAGTTTTGAAATCTGACATGGGGCTAGACATTTCCCAGCTGCCCCATGTCATGTGACTTGTGCCAGCACTTTAGGAGGGATATGCTTTCTGGCAGGCTGTTGGTTTTCCTTCTCAATGTAACTGAATGGAACGCAGTGGGACATGGGTTTTTTTTTAAATTTTGAGTGCTGTTCTTAGATCTACCAAGCAGCTGTTATCTTGTGTTAGGGAGCCGTTATCTGTTGACTTTCCCATTGTTCTGTTGTTAGGCTGTTGGGGGTCGGAGGGAGGGGGTGATATCACTCCAACTTGCAGTACAGCAGTAAAGAGTCATTGAAGTTTATCAAAACACAAGTGCAGCTGGGAAATTGCCAAAATGTCTAGCCCTGTGTCAGATTTCAGAATGAAATATATAAAAAAAATCTGCTCTTTTGAGAAATGGATTTCAATGCAGAATTCTGGAGTAGCACTATTACCTGATGCATTTTGAAAAAAACAATTTTATCCAAGTCATCTTGGGGGACACAGGACAATGGGGTATAGCTGGTATCACTAGGAGGCAGGACACAACCTTAATAAGAAACGGACTCCTCCACTGGCTATACCCCCAGCAGGTGGAGCTTAGGTCAGTTTTTTTGTTGTGTCCTCAGGAGGATAGGACTTCTAGCAATTCTCTGCTCAGCTTTGCTGGCAATTTGGGGTTGAGTTTGTCTTTTTACCACTGTGTAAAGACTCTGTAGCACCCTACAATGTAGGATCTGCCGCCAGGGTCACTGGGTGCTGTGCCTAGCCACCTTTATCTCCTGTCCTCAGGAGACCAGGCTAGCCGGCAGGCAGCAGGGGAGAGAGACACCCTCTGCAGCAGGGACAGGTAAGCTGGAACAGGGTTTTGCCTGAGCCTTTTCTCTATTCTCTCTTCCCCCTTCTCTCCTGTAACAGGGTCTGCCTTTTCCCCAATGGTGCCCTCTAAAATTCACATACTGCACTCTGTGTTCAGTGTGTTTCATAGCCCTTCTCTGTTTGCCTCATGGTCCGGAATTGGCACGCTTTACTTTCGCCAGCGAATTTTCGCCCATACAAGTTTCGAGGGCACAAACACTTTCGCGCCCAACTTTGCAGCCGCGCGCAAGACTAACGGCGGCCATTTTTACTGCGCTCCCACTGTGCAGCACGGTGCTGAAATGCAAGGGACACGGCAGATAGAGCTACAACAAGCAAACTCTTCCCCTCACTCCTAGGGCTGAGTAAATCTCCAGGGCACTTCCAGAATCTCACTCTTTCCTTACTGGTTACACAGGTTAGTGGAAGAGCTTTTTTCACTGAGGGCATTTTGCTTCCCCATATTGGCACACCAAATTGGTACCATGTCTGAGGGGCCCAGTGACAGCCTTTTTCCCAGAGCAGCACCTTCTACTGCTATAAAATACTTGGCCTGTGCCAAATGCCACAAACGTTTGCTTGCAGGGCACAATAATCCCCTATGCAGCAAGTGTAAGCCGCCCAGGCCAGTTTCAGAGTCTCCTCCTCTGGTGAACCAGGTCCCTCAGGACGACCATCCAGTCTCCAGTAGGGAGTCTTCCCCCTCACAGAAGGCAGGCTACGCCTAAATGGGCATCCCAATTGCCTACTGGAATACCCAAATTAGCACAGTCCTTAGACAAGTTGCTAGCCCATTTAGACAATCCTAAGCCCAAACCCTCTAACCCTCTATACGCAGAGCGCCTTCTCCATCCGATGATGATAGTGACTCCAGACGTTCATTTTCACCCCTTCTGAAGTCGAGGGATGACCGACCCCTCTCTGAGGGAGAACTATCCTCTGAATCAGAGAATGAAGAAGAGGAATCACTTCGCTATTCCTCATAAGTTGATACACTGATTGCCTCTGTACTAGAAACCCTGCACCTACAAGAGCCGCAAGGTGCTTTTCAAGAGGCACAGTAAAACGGCTTCTGTATTCCCCTCTCATTCCCAGCTAGATCACATCATACAGCAGGAATGGGACAAGCCACAAGCTTTCCCAATGGTCTTCCCAAATCAAGGAAGCGAACAACTACATTAGTGTAGCATCTCTGGATGCAACACAGGTTTTCAGCAGAGCTTCGGCACTCGCAGTAGCTGCCCGTCGCTCCCTCTGGATGAAACTATGGTTGGCCGACCTTTCCTCCAAGAAATCCCTGACCTCCATCCCCTTCAAGGGTAAACTTCTTTTTGGGCCGACCTTAACAAGATCATTCGTCAAGCCACTGGTGGCAAAAGTACCCTACTACCGCAACCTAAAAGACGGCCCTCCTTTTGAAAAGGAAGGTTTTTTTTTGTGGCTCTCAGTCCTCCACTTCAGACCTTCTCAGGCAGGGGGCGCTTTGGCAGCAAACAAAGATCTTCCTGGCAGAATTGGAAGCTCACCTCAATGACTACTGACAAGTCTTCCACGGCAGGACGCCAAGTACAATCCCACCTCAATAGGAGGGAGATTGCTACATTTTGCCGATGCATGGACTACAATTGTTCAAGACGCCTGGATCCATGAAGTCGTTACTCGAGGCTACCACATAGAGTTTGCCTCAATGCCACCACACAGATTTTTCATGTCATGACTTCCTCAGGAATTGACAAAGCGCACAGCCTTCCTACAGGTTATTTCAAACTTGCTCCAGGCGGAAGTTATCACTCTGGTGCCTTCGACCAAGCTTTTCCAGGGATATTATTCCAATCTATTCGTGGTGCCAAAGAAAGACGGTCGGTGCGTCCCATCCTAGACCTCAAAGAACTTCATACGCACATGAAAATTCAAGATGGAGCCCCTAAGATCCGTGATCGCAGCAATGCCTCCAGGGCAATTCCTCATGTAGCTCGACATAAAGGATGTCTACCTGCACGTCCCCATTTTCCCTCCACACCAGAAATACTTGCGCTTTGCATTCCAAAATCGCCATTTTGGAATTACTCTTTGGCCTCACATCGCCCCCCGGTTATTTACCAAGATTATGGCGGATGCTACAGCAGAGATTTGCAAACAAGGAATCTCCACCCCCCCGTATCTGGACGACCTCCTAATCAAGGCTCCGTCTCCCCAGGAAGCTCAACGGGCACTTCAAATTTCCATGAACAAACTCAAGGAAATGGGATGGGTCCTGAACCTAGAGAAGTCGTCCCTAACACCCAGTCAGTCCATGAACTTCCTGGGCATGACATTCAACATAAAGACAAGGAGGATATCGCTCCCACCAGAGAAAGCGACCCACCTCCAAGTGCTAGTGCCAATTCTACTTCAGAAACCGCGACACACAGCGAAATTCTGCATGAAAGTGTTGGGAGTCATGGTCTCTACCATAGAGGCAGTTCCACTCACCCAGTTCCATCTAAGAGACCTCCAACTGAACATCCTCAATGTATGGAACCGGAGATCCCTACTACAAAAGATTCCGCTCTCCCCTCAAACGAAGCTCTCTCTTAGCTGGTGGCTAGATCCGATTCACCTCTCTTAGGGGAGAACCCTAGGGGAACCCCTTTGGTGCATCCTCACCACAGACACGACCCTATTCAGATGAGAAGCCGTTCTAGACGACAGAACAGCACTGGGGAAGTGGAGTCCAACCGAAAAACTTTTACAAATCAATCTGCTCTAAATTCGAGCAATACGACTAGTCCTGATCCATTGGCAACAGGAACTGAAGGGACAGTCAGTAAAAGTGCAATCGGACAACTCCACGGCAGTGGCCTACATAAACCACTAAGGGGAACAAGTAGCAAAGCAGCCGTGAACGAGATCAGGCTCATCTTCAGCTGGACAGAGACCCACCAAGTCCAACTGTCCGCCATCTACATCCCAGGTCTACAAAACTGGGAGGCAGACTTCCTAAGTCGACAGTCCTTAGACCCCGGCGAGTGGTCACTAAAGGACAAGGTCTTCCAAGAAATAACAGAGGTGTGGGGAACTCCGGAGGTCAATCTGATGGCGACCAGGCACAACAGGAAGCTTCCTGCATTCCTAGCGCGATTCAGAGACCTACCTGCTCTAAATGTAGATGCCCTGACCACTGCTTGGGATTTCAATCTGGCCTACAACTTCCCGCCTCTAGTTCTTATTCCCAGAACAATCAGGAAGCTGCAGCGAGAACAGACCCCCTCATTCTGATCGCACCAAGGTGGCCTCGAAGGGCCTGGTTCACAGACCTGCTCAATATCTCCGTAGCAGAACCATGGACTCTGCCTCCACTTCCAGACCTTGTCTCTCAGGGACCTATTCGCCATCCAAATCCAACAAGCCAAAATTTTACCGTGTGGCTCTTGAGACAGAGATCTTAATTCAAAAGGGCTTATCCAGGGCTGTAGCCACGCACAATGTGTGCAGCCAGAAAACCGGTCTCAGCCAGAGGTTTGGTCCGCCTACCAACAGTTGTGCACCAGACACAAAACCACTTTCAGGACCTTCTCAGTTCCTAATATCCTGGAATTCCTTCAGGAAGGGCTTTCCAAGGGCATGTCGCTCAGCTCCCTCAAATCTCAGCTTTCCGCCTTGTCAGTACGGATCCCGGATGTTAGAACCTTCATACAAGAGTTGGCACATGTTGCACCTCTGATAAGAGCACCCGCTCCTGTCTGGGATCTCACCTTAGTACTCAAGGCACTTCAACGACCACCTTTTGGACCCCTGGGATCAATTTCTCTACAGTGGCTCACCTGGAAGACTGTTTTCCTCTTAGCCATCTCCTCAGCGAGACGTGTCTCTGAACTCAGTGCTGTTTCATGCAAACCGTCCTTCCTCATTTTTCACTGTGATCGATCGGTTCTCCGCACCATTCCTTCTTTTTTGCCCAAGGTTGTTTTGGACTTTCATCTCCACCAAGAAATAGTTGTGCCATCCTTTTGCCCTGCACCAGCCAATCAAAAAGAAAAGGCCCTCCACACTCTGGATCCTGTGAGAGCACTAAAGTTCTATTTGCAAGGACATCTGTAAATCAGATTCCCTACTAGTTTTCCCTTCGGGACCACACCAAGGTGCCACGGCCACCAAACAGGCCATATCCAGTTGGATCAAGCAAGCTATACTACGAGCTTACACAGCACAAGGCCAGGAACCTCCTGAGTAGGGTCATGGCTCACTCCACCAGAGGTGTAAATAGATCCTGGGTGTTCCGAAATCAACCCTCAGCGGAACAACTGTGCAAAGCTGCAACGTGGACCTTGGTTCAATTTTTTTACCAAATTCTACCACTTTGATACCTTTGCAGCCTCTGACACCCGTTTTGGCAGAAAGGTGCTTCAGTGGTTACCTCAACATAGGCCTCTTCCCACCCGTGCCTTAGGGGACAGCTGTGGTACGTCCCCATTGTCCCTGTGTCCCCCAAGATGACTTGGAGAAAAGGAGATTTTGTGTACTCAACGTTAAATCTCTTTCTCTTCAGTCTCTTGGGGGACACGTGGCTTCCCGCCCTGGATTGAGGCCTTCACTCTGTCAGACCTGATACTGTTAATGTTACAGTTCTAAAGTTTAGTTCAGTTACTTGTTATTCTGATGACTTTGGTACAAACTGACCTAAGCTTCGCCTGCTGGGGGTATAGCCAGTAGAGGAGGAGTCTTTTTCTTGTTAAGGTTGTGTCCTGCCTCCTAGTGATACCAGCTATACCCATTGTCCTTGTGTCCCCCAAGAGACTGAAGAGAAAGAGATTTAACCGTGAGTACACAAAATCTTCTTTTCCCATGACTGTATTCCTTTAAGGAAATTGAATGTTATATTTGCACATCCTGATGACGGACCGAAACGCGTAGATGTTTACATAAATGTTAGACTTTTTTTTTCACTTAAAGTTGCCGTGAGTGCTTTCAGGACCAGGAGGACCAGTAACATAAATCTATATCAATTGACAGAGACCCATGTGGTGCCATGTGGTAGGAGAGATAGTAGTAAGGAGGTCCCTGCCTCATAGAGCTTATAATTTAAAGGAGAAGAAAACGTTAAAACTAAGTAAAATTTATCAGAAAGGTCTAAATGAATACATTAGTAAATCCTCAAGGTAATGTTGCTCAGAGTCTAAATAAACACCACCTTTCTTTCCTTCTATTGTGTACACATGGGCTTCTGTATCAGACTTCCTGTTTTCAGCATAAACTTCCAGTGCTAGGGCTTGAACATGTTCAAGTTGTGTGGCCAGGGAGAAAATCAGGCAGGAAGTGATGTCACACCAAGCTAGTATGGCAGTTGCTATCCTACAGAGACAGTGTCTAGAGCTGTTTACTCGGGTATGCAAAAGCATTCTAAAGAAGAAAGAATGGCTTTCTAGCTTGCACTGTTGTGGCTAATTTATTGTCCGTAACCTGCATTGGTAGATTTCCTTCTCCTTTTAAGTGACTTTGGGTTGGTAGGTAACCACAATACCCCTATCACTTTTAAGTAATGGGTCTTGATTATTAAACAGATGCCTCTCAAAATGGTGTCTGTGTTGTTTGTAAAATTGCATATTTTTTATCTTAGATTTCAAATTGGAGAGAAAAGCGATTCAGATTCATTAATGTCTTTAGACATTAAAAAAGTGCAGAAAAAAACCAATGTAAATACACGTGGACAACGACGACACTGCATAGAACAAAAACTACATACTGAATATAAAAGCCAAGAGGATTACAATTGGTTGCAAAAACCTCCCTCCCTGATGCCCTCAAATACCATTGAACAATCACGGTCTAGTCCTGATGTTATTATTGAAGAGATTATAAACGAAGATAACACTTGTAAGTGATTTTATATTGCATTTGCATGGTTTTATAACTTTTTCTCCAAATTAATATGGGTAGCAAATACATCTAGGGGATTTTTTTTCTTTTAAACAAACTAAAGTTTGAGGAAAGAAGAAGTTAGAAATGTTATAGATAGTTTTGGGCTTCTGTTCAGTAAATCAGATTATTAGTAAATCTTAGAAAGGAGCGCATTTAGCTTCACAATTTCTTATTCAATCCTGCAGCGTCCGCTTATATGACCGCAACCCTAATGTTTTTTTGTTTGATGGTTTGTGACATTCTCTGAAGCTTAGCTTCAAGTCTTGTTTAACCTGAATCTACATTCTCCTCCCCTTGCTTCTTAAAGGAACAGTAACACCAAAAAAT
>CM044434.1:151501959-151520730 GCA_024363595.1 Xenopus borealis
TGTGTAGTAATGTTGCCAGGTCCCTTCAATAAGCAGTGCCAACAGATTTCATGATCCCCCAATCGGTAACCTGAAGGTTGATGTCAAGTTGTACTTTGGAATCACTTGTGTTTTACATGTAATTTCACTGGTCTCATTTCCAGATACGTTGGAAACAAGTTCTCGAGAACAGAAGATTGTCCATCTCAGTATACCATATTTAAAGATTTGTGTGACATTGTAAAAAAGTTGAATTTGCCTTCAGAGGCCCAGTTGAGATCAGTGCCTCCCCTTGCTATCCAGTGTTCTTTAGCGGATATTGTTCCTGCTAATCCGGTATGTTATATTTCAGCTACATTTGTGCTAATTTGGTTTGCTTGATTTTTTTTCTTAATATTTTTAATTTTGCCTTCACAATTCTAATGCAAAAGTTAATTCTTCTCATCCCTAAAATGTTATTTTGCTGCTTTTTGTATTCTGTGCAATTAAGTTATCCACCATATTCAGTGTTCGACTGGGCCAGCGGGACACTGTAAAAAAACCAAAATGTGGCAGCGCACATACAACATTTGCGCTTATGTGCTACCGTTCTCACATGGGCAGGGGGGCCCATAAGTTTGGAACCCGGTGGGGCCCCATCAGTTTGGAACCCGGTGGGCCCCCCAATGTCTGGTCTGACCCTGACCATGTTACACAGTTGGATTGATTAGCTGCACAGTTGAATTTAATCTTCAGAGATAAGCTTCTGGCAATTTTCATAAAATAGTTGACCCAAATGACTGACAACCAGAATGAGTGGTGGCCTACACAATTGCTTGTCCAAACATAGAGGAAAATTAAAGCATATGCTGGCGGCTTCCATTATTTCAGTAAACTGTATGCTTCAGTTTCTGCTGAATGTTATTCTATTTCAACAGACTAGATACAGGTAAACATAGAAACTGTGGGAATAGCTTTTACTACTAGGAGGCAGGACTCCAGAACAGAGAAGACTCCACCGTCACTAGAGCAACATGTTGATCATCAACCCATTTGATGTTGCTCCCATTTGCTTATTTGTGAATTCCAGGCTTGGAGGCAATGTTTGGTTGTCGAAAAAACAGTTGTACTGCCAAACAGAACCTCCTGTAGACTGCCAGTTCACATAGGGGCAGGCCTGGATTTGTTGAGAGGTCAACAAGGCCAGGGCCTAGGGGGGCAGGCTTTTAGGGGTCGGCATGCTGCTCAACCGCATTGGTTCGGAAACACCGAGGATGCACAGGAGAGAGAATAGTTTTTAAAATTTCCTGTGCGCCAATCCCATTCCCTATGATTACATTTTGAGCAAATAAAAGGTGGGGGAGGGGGGTACTGGGCGACAAACAGCGGGCCAAGGGGTGCCTGCTATGTAAATCTGGCACTGTATAGGGGATACTGAATATCCAATCACGGCACATATTTAGCACCCCCAGGAATATTTTTCATGCTTGTGTTGCTCCCCAACTATATGTACATTTAAATGTTACTCAGAGTTAAAAAAAAAAAAAAAAAAAAAGGTTGGGGGACTCCTGGAATAGAGGAACTCGGGACTTTTTTGACTACTCTCTGCACAAAAGATGTTCTGCAGCCAGCATATTTCCAGGCAAAAACCTAGAGTGTGCCCACAAGCAAGTCATTAGTATTTATACCAGATTCACTAACTGGCTAAATCGCCCCATAAAAATTTCCAGATGCCTTCTTAATTCTGCAACAAAAAACTATTTAATTTAAATCCTGCTCCCTGTTGCCAGCAGACTGCGCATGCTTTAATTTTCTTCACTTCATCTCAGTGCTGCTCATGATCTGGCAGCAGTGGTGCACTCTCTTTGACCATGCAGAAACTGATATGTCCACTCGTCGTTCTGAACAACACTGGGCATCTGACAATTCCACTTGCCATCCTGATCTGTACAGACTTGTCAGCTATGCCACTTGCCATCCTTACTGGGACATCGGCACACCAGGGGGCACGTTCCTCATGGGAAGGAGGCAAACAGTGGTGATGGTATTAGGGGAGTAGTGGCTCTGAAACTACTTCCACAACACATGAAGATACTTGTAACACCACAGAGAGGAACACCCTGCAAGTATTCCGTGCTACTTCTGCTCTGCCACCTATCTTCTCTACACAGGAGTTTCCTTCTTGGGCCCTACATCTTCAAATAGGCATTCGCAAACTGCCTAGACAAACTACTTAGTTGATTTAGGGCAAATATGTTCCCTTTGGTGAAGTGTCTGGCATTCTGCCCAGGACATCCTCCTAAACCACCTGGAGAATACCAAACCCTTAGTGAAGGAGAATTGTATAATGAACATACTGAGGCAGTGGAAGATCTTTCCATACCATAATCTGAGGCCCTATACACTTAAATGTGTAATCAAATATCAAGACTGCAGAGAGTCAGGAAACAGATCATGACTCCTCTCATCATTCTTTTTTTAAAGACCCAGAAAATCCCATCTTGCTCTCAACTTATTATTTAGGAGTGGGACTATCCTGAGAAGATATTTCAGGCCACATGCCGATTTCATTCCTTCTCACAAGGTCTTTCACAAAACTTTACAAATTCTAGGTCTTTGCAGCATCTGACACACTTTGGCAGGAAGGTGCTTCTTCCCTTCCCAATTCTATGGGACAGCTTTGGTATGTCCACATGGATCCTGTGGCCCACAGCCTGTTAAATAAGAAAAGAAGATGTTACTCATTGATAAATCTTTCTCTTCAATCTGCTGTGGAACACAGGACCTCTCTGGAAGCAAGCGTTCTGTACACATAATTGGCCCTGGTTAAGGGCATTACTGTTAATAGTTTTTTAGGAAAGAAGAGTAAAGAAATAATGTATAAAAATGTTTTTGTATGAAATAGTTAATATTTGAAGAATTAATTAAATAACTGATCAACTATATCAATTAATTATACACACTCAATAACTTAGTATTGAGCTAATTCATTTCTCCTGAATTCTCCTTTAAAGAACTAACTTTCATAAAAAACCACAAATCCAAGGACTTATAGAAGTCAAAGGAGAAAGAGCAAGCGGAAACCCGTGAATTGTAATGAATCGCTAAGAGATAAAAAATTTAAAGTGTTGTTTAACCTGCCGCATTCATGAAAACAAAAAATAAGTTACAAAAAAAAAATGTAAAAGTGTTGAGGCCGCTAAAATCAATTGAATTGATTAATTCAATATCTTGGTTAGAATCTATTTCATACAAACATTTTTTTATACATTATTTCATTGATAATCTGCTTAAAAAACTAAGGGGTGTCTTTTTACTCTTCTGTCGTAAAAAAACTAAACTTACACTGACAAAGTCAGACCCCCTGGTCTAATGCCGCGAGATAAATCAAGCCTCTATGCTAGTGAATTTAATCTCCTTTTGTGTAAACATTACTTTATATAGTCAATGTTCAAAATTCGGTTCACATCTTTGTTAGATAAAGCTGAGATGCTCTAGTGATTTACAGGGGTATAGCAATAGAAAGGGAGAAGTTTTATCACTTTTTGTAGTGTCCTGCCTCCTAGTCGTCGAAGCTGTATACATGGTTCCTGGTCCCACAGCTGATTGAGGAGAAAAAGATTTAACGCTGAGTATCAAGTCTGGTCAGTTCCTGTTTTTTCCCAAGGACGTTAAAGTGATACTGACACTAAAAAATGAATTTTAACATATGAATGTATGTGAATGTAAATTTGAATGTCCTCCCATTAAAACAGTGCTGCGCCGTAAAAAGCTTCTCTTTTTTTTTTCTTTTATAGGACGGCCGCTGGACAGCAAAATGCAAAGAAGAATTTTTAAAATTGGTGAACAATAAGTGTCTTGAAATGAAAGTCTTTAAGGAAGAAGATAATACATTGTTTGTTGATCTGAGGAAACCATCTTCATTTAAAAGCAGTAGTAATATTCCCGCCTCCATTCGGGATGCTCTTGTTTTTCTGGATTTAGCGAGGTAAAATTTAAAAGCCACTAGTGTCGTTTTTGAGGAAGATAAAGCACCAGTAATAACAGAATTGAAAGTGCACTTTTAGACATTCAGTATACATATGTGAAACTGTGATATCCATTTGTGCCAGATATTGCCAGATTTAAGAAATTGGTTTTTGTAGTTATGTAGACTGCCTTGTAGTTTGGGAATATAGGACTGACCTTATAGTTTTTAATATAAATGTCCCATGTTTAAGAAAGCGAGAATTTACACACTTAAGAATTTGTGAGACGCCAACGTGTTGTGCAGTGGACTTTCTCCAAACATACACTAGGAAGATGTTTACCAGTAAAAATTGCTGAATTATTGTGGTTAAAAGGGGTGTTTCATCTAAAGAAAAATCCTGGCTTTTGCATTAAAAACCCAGCGGGTGAGCTTTAGCCTATAGCATAAACCCATGTAAATGGGATTTTCTTGGAGCTTGTTTGGAATTCATTCCCAGGATTCCCTTTGTTTATCTAAAGAAAAACAGAACTTTTTAGACATTGCATTGTAAGAACATTTGCAGTTGGTTTTCATTGTGTTTTTTTATTGGGTTTGAATTATTTAAATTTTCTTGTTTAGTTGCTGTCCAGTTTTAATTTCAGCAGCAATCTGTTCACTAGGACCCAATTTACAGTTTAACAGGAAGTGGTTTGAATGGCAGACTGGTCAATGAATAGGAGAGGGCTTAATTGCAAGAAAAGTAATCTGGTAGAATCCCAGTTTTACACCTCCCAGGGGATGGTGTTGAAACCTAAATTTCGGCAAAAACTTGAAATCCAAGGGCAGATTTATTAAGGATTGAATTGAAAATTTTTAATTTTAATCATCAAAACTAGCAAATTCAGAATAGTGAATAATCAAAATTCCATTTGAAATTCAAGATTCACAAAACCTTGCACCTTTAAAATTCGAATTTGACTGTTCACCACCTAAAATCTACAGAGTTCATGTATAAGTCAGTGGGAGAGGTCCAGTGACCAATTTGAAGATGTTACTAGCCATCCTGACTTTCGAGTTTTTTTTTGGAGAAAAAACTTGAATTGAATTCAACTAAACTTGAATTGAGTTGGCAATATGCGTTTGAGTTTTAGATGATTAGATGATTGTTTTCTGTTAAATAACACCCAACTCAAATTTCAAAATTCAACCTTTGATAAATGCGCATCCAAGTGTTAATAAAAGCAACATGTTGACAGGGGGCGGTGAAAAAACAAAACAAGTTTTGGAAAAACCTGGTTAATACTGTATAAATGAAAAATAACAAAATTATAGCCTCATGGAGGAATACAATAAAAACCCCATTTCACGTTTTTCAAGGGACCAGAAAAATATGGTGTAAAATCAGTGAAATGTATTTTGCATAATATATATAGTTGGTACCACAAAAAAAGATGTAAAATAAGGAACAATTGAGGAGTGCCTCCCCCCATATTTGACAGTTACAAAGAGTTGGTTGGAATAGGACAGTCTATTACATACTAAAAGTTTACTTAAATGGGATCAAAATCTATAATCTTTTCTAGGCTTTGGGGAATGATTATAAGGTTTTTTTATTTATAATTGCAATGCATTTTTTTTCCTTTTTTTTTTTTACGGTTTTGATGCTATCAAAGCAGTTACCTTGCCTGTCTGTATTGCCCCAGAATCTGCTCAATTCACTTGTAAAGAAACCCACACGGCCAGCAGCCGTCTCATCTGCCTAACCCGCCCACCCACAATTGAAAAAACAGTAGGCGGTCCTCACTGCAAGGCTAGTACAGGCACCGTCAGAAAAAGCAGGAAGCATTGTAGCCGTTACCGAATCAGCACAATCTCCTTGGCTCGTTTCAAAGCTAGGACTGGCACAGTCAGAAAAAGTAGGAAGCATATGCAAATTATGGGTGAGAAGGGGAAAACATTTTTTACTTCCTTGTTTTGTGCCAAAACGCATCTGCAAATTAGGATTCAGTTTGGCCAGACAGAAGGATTCGGCAGAATCCTGCTGAAAATGGCTGAATCCTGGCCGTATCCCGAACCGAATCCTGGATTCGGTGCATCCCTAACAGGAACAGTGGGGTATAACTGTTACCACTAGGAGGCAGGACACAACAATAAAAAGGAACTAACTCCTCCTTCAGACCTGGATGTTGGCATTGAAAGTACGATTTCTATTTTTGCAGATGATACTAAATTGTGCAGAGCTATAGGTTCCGTGCAGGATGCTGCCACTTTGCACAGTGATTTATCTAAGTTGGGAAATTGGGCAACAAACTGGAAAATAAGGTTCAATATTGATAAATGCAAGGTTATGCACTTTGGCAAAAATAATATAAATGCAAGTTATACACTAAGGATACACTTGATAAAGAGCCCAGCTCGAAACATGTCGTGAACAATAAAAGCACAACTTTTGCAGCAGACTTCTGTGCTTGATTGGAGTTCATTACCACAATCTTTGATGCTGAAGTTATACACTAAATGGCAGTGTGTTGGGAGTTTCCTTAAGTGAGAAGGATCTTGGGGTTTTTATAGATAACAAGTTGTCTAATTCTGGGCAGTGTCATTCTGTAGCTACTAAAGCAAGGGGCATAAACTCAAGGGATGAAAACATAATTATACCTCTTTATAGGTCTCTAGTAAGACCTCATCTGGAATATGCAGTGCAGTTTTGGACTCCAGTCCTTAGGAGGGATGTAAATGAGCTGCAGAGGGTGCAGACGTGCAACTAAACTGGTTAGAGGAATGGAAGACTTAAATTATGAGGGTAGACTGTCAAGGTTAAGGTTGTTTTCTCTTTGAAAAAAGGCGCTTGCGAGGGGACATAACACTTTACAAATACATTAGAGGACATTATAGACAAATATTAGGGGACCTTTTTATCCATAAAGTGGATCACCGCACCAGAGGCAACCCCTTCAGACTAGAAGAAAAGGACTTTCATTTGAAGCATCGTATGTGGTTCTTCACAGTGAGGACAGTGAGGTTGTGGAATGCACTGCAGGGTGATGTTGTGATGCTAATTCTGTTGATGCTTTTAAAAGGGGCTTGGATGATTTTTTGGACAGACATAATATCAAAGGCTATTTTGATGGTTAACTCTACAGTTAGTATAGCTATGGGCTGTGGATTGTGTGAAAGAGTGTATGGGTGTGTGTGTGTTTGCTGGGTTTTAATTTGGAGGGGTTGAACTTGATGGACTTTGTCTTTTTTCAACCCAATTTAACTATGTACCTGTCTAAGGTCTCTTCAATGGGAATTCCTCAATAAATGGGACAAGAACCATCAGGATAATTCATTTATCAGTCAACCATCCTCTGCCTGGAGTGGTGGACACAGATTCACAACCTGGCACAAGGCACGAGCTGGGACTGCCTAGTTCAAGAGGTAGTCACAATAAATGCCAGTCTAACAGGATAGGGAGCGACATGGCCACCTTGGATATGCCAAGGGAAATGGTCAAAAAAGAAAGCTACGCTTATATACACTAGCATTAAGATCTGTTTACTATGCACTATTCAACTGGGAAATTCATCTGAAAGACAGACATGTCAGAATTCAATCCGACAACAGCACCACCGGTGCTTATCTAAATCGGCAAGGGGGAACCAAGAGTGCGGCAGCCCTCAAGGTATCACGGATCATGGGCTGGGCAGAGTAAAACAAAGTTCTCATATCAGCAGAGTAAAAAAACTGGGAAGCCGATTATCTGAGTTGCAACACCTTGGACCCAGGGGAAGGGAGACTAAAACCAAAAGTTTTCCAACAACTGGTGGTCAAGTGGGGTCTCCCAGATCTAGATGTCATGGCGATAGGATGGGCGATGAACTCTGCACAGCTTTTCACCTTAAGCAGCACCGTTATATAACATGAACCCACGCGTGGAAAAAATTTTGTATAAAAACTGATGCCCTGATTCAGCGCATCAGTTTTTATACTAGATGTCATGGCGTCTGGATTCAACACGCAGATCCCAAAATTCCTATCAAAGTCTCACGACCCAAGAGCAGAAGGGGTGGATGCCGTGTTATGCCCATGGGACTGCAAACTAGCTCACGCTTTCCCACCTATCCCGATCATTCCCCGATTGTTACACAAGATAAGGTTAGAGGGACTTCCAACTGTTTTCATAGCACCTTGGTGGCCCTACAGAGCGTGGTTTGCAGAACTAGTGCAGATGATGGCGGCACCACTATGGTCACTTCCACTAAGCCAAGACCTCCTATCACAAGGCCCAGCACATGTGGACCATGTCCACAGACTGAGTTTGACGGCATGGCTGTTGAAACCAAGGTGTGGAAAGAAGGTTTTTCAGACAAGGTCATACACACCTTGTTAGCTGCATGTAAACATTCCACCTTATCAGCATACCACAGTATCTGGAGAGCATTCCTATCATGGAGCAAGACACATGGAATACAATGGCAACGTTCATCATCCTCTCACATATTAGACTTTATACAAAGTGGAGTAGACAAAGGTTTAAGCACATTGGTACTAAAAGTGCAGGTATCCGCACAAACAATTGGCAATACTACCAGAGGTTCGTCGTTTTTTCAGGCACTTCAGAAACGTAGGCCTCCTATAAGAGACCATCTTCCCTCGTGGGACTTAAACTTAGTTCTTAGGGACCTTCAAAAACCACCATTTGAGCCTCTAGGCCAGTGATCCCCAACCAGTAGCTCGTGAGCAACATGCTGCTCTCCAACCCCTTGGATGTTGCTCCCAGTGGCCTCGAAGCAGGTGCTTATTTTTTAATTCCAGACTTGGAGGCAAGTTTTGGTTGCATAAAATCCATGAGCACACCAACAGAGCCTCAATGTAGGTTGACAACCCAAATATGGGCTACCAAATGACCAATCACAGCCCTTATTTGGTACCTCAGGAACATTTTTCATGCTGATGTAGCTCCCCAACTCTTTACTTCTTAATGTTGCTCACGGATTAAAAAGTTCTGTAGGCTCTGTAGACATTAAGTTTTATCTTGAAAAGTGGCTTTTCTTTCTTGCCATTTGCTCAGCTAGGAGAGTATCAGACTTGGCAGTGCTGTCTCACAAACCACCTTGGGCTATTTTTCATCAAGATAAGGTGGTGCTTATAACAGTTCAATCTCATCTACCAAAGGTCACCGGAATTTCACATTAATCATTGCACTACCATCGTTCTGCCCTAAACCAGCAAATCCACAAGAACAGCAGCTTCACACTCTGGATAAGGTACGGGCATTGAAATTTTACGTCCACAGAACGTCAGAATTCAGTTATTTGTAAGCAATAAGAAAGGTTCCCAGGCATCAAAACGTTCTATAGCTAAATGGATAGTAGCAGCAATAGATGAAGCTTACAAGTTCATGAACAAAGAGGTTCCTTTCCAGATCAAGGCCTATTCCACAAGAAAGATTAGTGCTTCTTGGGCCATTCACAACCAGGCTTCCATAGAAGCCGTATGCAAGGGGGCCACATGGTAATCCTTCCTTACACACATTTTTAAAATTTTATAAGTTGGAGGTTATAGCCTTTTCAGAAGCTGCTTTTGGCAGGAAGGTGCTACAGGCAGCAGTAGCACATAGCTCCTTTCTTTATAGTTTTTTAGTTCAAGAAACTATCACAGTTTTTTTGTATTTAGTTAAGCCCACCCTTTTGGTTGGCTTTGGAGGGGGTTGACCCTGCGAGGAATAGGCTTGCCGAATGATTTGCTTGGTCCAACATTCCTGATATATTGTCTGCAAGGATGTATCGGAACTCAGTGCCATATGTTGCAAGACAACAGAGCAGTTCTCCGTACGGTACCATCATTCCTTCCTAAGGTGGTATTGGAACTTTCATCTAAACCAGGAAATCACTATTCCAAACTTTTGTCCATCGCTATCTAATGCTTAAGAGGTGTCTCTGCATTCACTGAATCCTGTCCGGGCACTAAAATTCTACTTACATAGGACCCATTATTTACGTAATCTGATGTCCTATTCTGGACCACACAAAGGCACACCGGCACCTAAATCTACTTTCATGTTGGACCAAGCAAATCATTCGGCAAGCCTATTCCTCGCCGGGTCAACCCCCTCCTCTCAGACTCCATGCTAATTCCTGACTGTTCCAAAACCAAGTCTAGCCAGCAAAGGAGAAGCCAGTTCTTTTTTTATTGTTGTGTCCTGCCTCCTAATGGTAATAGCTATACCCCACTGTCCCTGTGTCCCCCAAGTGACTGAAGAGAGATTTGTTAGTACACTAAATCTCCTTATTTCTGAGGGTACCTATCCTAGCATTGAAGTGAGTACTGCCTATTGTTTTTTCATTGGTGTGTGGGCAGGTTAGGCAGATGAGATGGCTGCTGGCCATGAGGTTTTCTTTACAAGTGAATTGAGCAGATTCTGGGGGAATACACAGACAGGCATGGTAAAGGTTTTGATAGCATCACAACCTTTAAAAAAAATATAATGCATTGCAATTTCAAATAACCTTTTAATTATTCCCCAAAGCATAGGAAGGATTTTAGATTTTGACCATAGATCCCCTTTAAAGGTGAACAACTCCTTGTGTATAAATAGTTTGGCACCTAAAAAATTGCCACCCCTTCCCAGTGATTTTGATTTTTTCTTGACCTCATCACTAACACAGGTGCAAAGCTGAGCTTTGATATAACTATATATAAAGTTTTTGTAAGCATTTATCAGTTTAGTGATCTGTTGTCCTAGGTTTCACCTTTCAGGTGCTGCTCCAGAGAAGAGTATTTTACCAAGGAGATTTATCCCACCAGTAGTGACTGAACACAGGACCGACTTTATAGTTGCCATTTCTTATGTAAACGACCCATCTGACTTCTACATCCAAGTGGTATGTTTGTGTTGTACTTAATCTATAGAATAATTGTTATTGATAATGTAAAGCGGAAATGATGTAGAGGCTGGGTATAACAAAAACTTTAGTTTTTTTATATTAACTTTGCTGCTGAAGAACACGCTTAGGGGTAGATTCATCAGAGTGAAGTTAAGCATGAAGTTCCGCCACTAGAGGGAAATTCCACAGCTCTCAATTCATTTCTATGGGATTTTTAAATGCGTATTCATCAAAGGGTGAACTTCAAATTCACCCATTGATGAATACGCCTTGCAAAATCCCATAGAAATGAATTGAGAGCTGTGAAATTTCCCTCTAGTGGCGGAACTTCACTCTTTGATGAATCTACCCCCAAATGTACTGATAAGAGATGCAGTACAGGTATGGGACCTGTTATCTAGAATGCTTGGGGCCTGGGGTTTTCCGGATAACTAATCTTTCCGTAATTTGGATCTTCACACCTAAAGTCTACTAGAAAATCATGTAAACACTGGCTAAACCCAATAGGCTGGTTTTGCTTCCAATTAGGATTCGTTATATCTTGGGGTCAAGTACAAGGTCCTGTTTTATTATTACAGAGAAAAGGGAAATCATTTTTCATAATGTGGCTTATTGGATAAAATAGAGTCTATGGGAGATGTCCTTTCCATAATTCAGAGCTTTCTGGATAACGTATCCTGTACATGTATGCAGAATTTTATTCTGGGGGTTTCCACATAAGGGATCTTTCTGTAATTTGGAGAAAGTGCTTTAAACGAAAAAAAATCAAAATAAAACTTCTCCTTTTCATCTCTATTGAGGAAACCACTGACCTGTTCCTATTAAGGGATCTTAAACATGGGCGTTTTTTCGTGCGCTCCCCTACGTTGCGCTTTCTTCCATTCAGCCACAGTGCAGTAGACACACTCAATTATTGTGAAGGGGGCTGTACTCACACAGACGCATGTATGGGCTGCAGGTGGAATGCAAAATGCGTTTGGTGCTTACATGCGTCTGTACAGCTCCCTTGACAAAATGTGTGCGTCTACTCCTGCGCTCCCTTGCGGCTGAACAGAATAAAGTACACCGCTACTGGAGTGCACGAAAAAACGCCTGTGTGTAAGAGCCCTGAGGCTGGTATAAAACAATTTTTATAAAGGAACTAAACCGTGTTGACTTGCCACAATTTGGCACCGTGACCATTAAAGGAATTGTTCAGTATAAAAGTAAAAACTGGGTAAATAGATAGGCTGTGTAAAATAAAACATGTTTTCAATATAGTTAGTTAGGCAAAAATGTAATGTATAAATGCTGAAGTGACTGCAAGTCTAACCTAACTTAACAGAACACTACTTCTTGCTTTTCAGCTCCCTTGTTTACGCTGACTGGTTACCAGGCAGTAACCAATCAGTGAATTGAGGGAGGGCCACATGGGTCATAACTGTTGCTTTTGAATCTGAGCTGAATGCTGAGGATCAATTGCAAACTCACTCAACAGTTATGTCCCATGTGGCCCACCCTCAAGTCGCTGACTTACTCAGATTTAGAGAGCTGAAAAGCAGGATGTTGTGTTGTATTCTGTTATGTGAGACATCCACTCACTCCAGCTTTTATACATTACATTTTTGGCTAACTAACTATATTAGAAACATTTTTTATTTTGCACAGCCTATCTATTTACCCAGTTTTTATTTTTACTCTGAACTGTTCCTTTAAGTACACAGAACTTAGTATTTCTACCTGGTATCTGTGCAATGCAGTTTGTTCTTTGTGCTTTCTTACTTATATCTGTGCTTGTTCTTTGCTCTTCTTTCCAGATTTATCCGGACGATTTTTCAAAATATTAAAAAAAGATTACCATGGTTTTTTATGTACAATGTATGCTTCCCTCTATAAAAGGAAAGAATAAGTAATGCTTTTTTTTGGTGTTTCAGGCTGACAGCGCAGAGTATGTACAATTCTCGAGAAAAATGCAAGAATTATACAACTCTGAAGAATCGGATGATCTAAAAATCAAACAAGTGGTTATTGGGCAAGTCTGCATGAAGAAGTACACAGATAATAATTGGTGCAGAGCTCTAGTAGTCGGTAAGCGTATATAATTCAAAGATTGGTTTTATGTGTTCCTCAGCTGAATGTTTGAAAGTACAGTTTGTATGTTTAACCCAGGATAGTAGCAGCTATTGGTCATGTTTTCAGGTTACTTGATGCATTCCATCACAACCATATTACTGAGTTGTAAATGTATATAATCCCTTATTGAAGTGCAGTAGTATTTCCATACAGTCTGTTCTGGGCAAAGAAGTGTTGTGCCGAATTCTGGGAGAAGAGGTGTCATACTAAATAATGTTTTGCAAAAGCAGTTCTCGCTGCAGTTTACATAATTTACATAATTGATATGCAACCTCAACTCTTTACCTGGACAGTTTTTGCTTTGTTTTTCTGCACTAAAGATATATTCTCATAATCTTAAACTGTAGTTTTGCATTTAAAAATGAGGAAATATTTTTTAATCCAGTCTTTTCCTAAAACATCCATTAGTAGCAATGCTAGTTGTAAGCTATAACAACTATATATACAACTGGCGTATAAATGCCACAACTAATAGCAGTTTTTATTGTAGGTGCCCTCAGGTGAAAATGTGGAGAATAATTGTAATTTTATAATTCCTAGACATATATGTGTTAGTCAGTTGTATCCTTTTTTCCTAAAAAAAAAAAAAATGATTATTACTTTTGTAGATAATACTAATTCTAGGTATTTTTTTCTCTTCAAGTCATATTAACACCATAGAGTTTTAAAGGGGTGGTTCATCTTCACGTTCACTTTTAGTATATTGTAGAAGGGCCAATTCTAAGAAACTTTTCAATTGGTCTTCATTGTTTATTTTTCATAGTTTTTTAATTATTTGCAATTTTCTTCTGTTTCTTTGCAACTTTCAAATGGGGGTCACTGACACCATCTAAAAACAAATGCTCTGTAAGGCTACAAATGTATTGTTATTGCCACTTTTTATTACGTATCGTATTCTGTCCATCTCCTATTCATATTCCAGTCTCTTATTCCAATCAATGCAGTGTTGCTAGGGTAATTTGTACCCTAGAAGCCAAATTGCTGACACTGCAAAATAGAGAGCTGCTGAATAAAAAGCTAAATATCTATAAAACCGCAAACAATAAAAAATGAAAACCAATTGCAAATGGTCTCAGAATATCACTCTCTACATCATACTAAAAGTTAACTCAAAGGTGAACAACCCCTTTAACACATTTTGAATAACCTGCAACAATCATGAAGTGATTGATTCACTGAACAGAATATTGTGTTTCTTTTATCACGATTAAGGTTTTTCAGGTGAAGAAGTTATAATAAAATATGTAGACTTTGGCAATACTGATAAAGTTCATGTGAACACATTAAGAGACCTGAAAGATGAATTCTTAGGCATGCCATGTAAGGTAATTATATTTTTATATGATGAAATGTAATAACTCTCTTCCCATAGCAGTATTCTAAATATGTTATGCTTAAAGTAAGTGTTCAGTATAAAAATAAAAAAACTGGGATGTTTCAGATTTAAAACACATACAGGATACCAGACCATTTTTTCTATGCAAATTTGGATTTTCTTGCAGTGGAAAACCTTTTCTAAATCAGCCCCTTGCCCATACAGCATATGTTGCCTGTGCTTGTCAAGTAATTTCCATGGCTGCTTATTGTCTTCTTTTGCAGATATCCTCCAATGTTACTCTAACATTCAGAGACAACGCTAAGAGACCGGTACTAGTTCTGTAAATAATATGATTATCATTTCAGGTTAACCACATGAGAACTGCAGACTCTTCTCATATCTCTTAACAACCTTGTTAAACTTTTAAGTAGAGGTGCGAAACTCCAAGCTTTAGTTTGGGATTCAACTTATTCCATTTAGGTTTTTTTCCCACTTTGGCTAGTAAATTTTTTCAAACAGGAGCAGTAGGCCAAGTTTGGATTCATTGGGTAGGGGTCTTTAAAGGGGAATGAAACCCCCCCGGCACTAAGTCAAACCCCCCATAGGCTTCCTTCCCCTTTAAAAGGGGTTCTGTCACAGGAAAGCATGTTTATTACAAATATGTATCCTTTAATAAAGCTCCTCTGTCAGAATACTGCACTGAAATCCAATTTTCAAAAGAGCAAACACATTTTCTTTATATTTAATTTTGAAAATTTGGCTGGAACTAGACACGTTCTTGGTTTCCAGGTGCCCTCTGCCATGTCACTTGTGTTGTGATAAACTTCAGTCTTTATTGATGTACTGCAAGGTGGAATGATAAAATCCACTTGGGAAGGTAACAACTCCCTGACACTTGTATTGTGTAGCAGTGGCTTTTGAAAGCATGGTTTCAGACACAATGACCTGAGATGGCTGCCTACGCACCAATAACATTTTAAATGTAGTCTCATGTTTTGTGGGTGTTGTTTCTTTTAAAGGAGAAGGAAAAACCTATTTGCGTGGGGGTGCCAAAAGTTAGGCACCCCCAAGTGATTGTATATACTTAACTGAAACCTTGGGCCGGTGCTCCTATCAGGAGAAAACTGCATTGGTCCGGGGATCCTTCCAGCGAGTACCGCGATTCCATTGGCGTCCTTTTTCTTCTTATTTTCCAGGGCATACGCATGTGCAGTAGAACAAAATAGCCGACTTCTTTGATTCGGGTTACTAACCTCCCTGAAAAGCCTTCCCGCCGGCTAGAATCTAAATTGCCAGCGGGATGGTACTCAGGGCCAGAGCAATCCTCGTGAGGCAATTCCTAGTACCATCCCACCGGCGATTTAGATTCTAGCCGGCAGGGAAGACGGCTGGCGACAAATCTCCTCTTATTTGGGTGACTAAATGTCCCCAAATCTTTGCATGTATCACCACCCTAAAGTTCGGCTTTTCTCAGAAGCCGACCAATGGAAGAATCTCAGGCCGGTGCAGTTTTCATCTAATAGGAGCACCAAACAGGGTTTCAGGTTATTGACTTGGGGTGCCTAACTTTTGGCACCCCCAAGTAAATAGAGCCTTTCCGTCTGCTTTAACTACTGCTTTGGTATATTTAATTGTTTGCGTCACTTGGCAACATACTGGGAAGCATGCATTCAATTACTTGTGTTTTCTTTTTAATACTTATATTTTTCCTGTGTTTTTTTAAATTATGTATTATATGAAGTTAACGTATAATTGTTTTAACAGTGATGTATACAAAGAGGAGAAGTTGTAGGTCTAAAATACACATATGACTGAGTTGTGTGCAGAATAAGGACTGATGCAAAATTGCTTTTGATATATTTTAATTCATCTGCCAATGTGGAGGCAACTGATTTTTGTTTAATGTTGTATCTTCATGATGGTGGCATTTTTTTTTGTTCCTAAAATATAATATTTTTAAAGCTGCATTTTGTGACCCTTTTAATCTTTTCATTTATCTCTGTGCATTTGCTATTTTATTTCTAATACAGGCTATATGCTGCAGACTTGCTTTTATTGAGCCATGTAATAATGCACAGCAGTGGAGTCCAGAAGCTTGTCAATTTTTTGAAACAGTGGCTCAAAGGAAATTTCTTCATTGCAATTCCTTAGGTAAATCACATAAAAATAACATGCCGATTAATTATTTTGCATTAAATCTGTGAATGTATACATTATAAATAATTTTAACACATTGTTTTTCTCCCTTTAAGGTGTTTTACTGGATAACAAGCTATCTGTTGAATTGTTTGAATCTGGTTTGGAAAGTATCAGCATCAACACAAAGATGATTGAATTAAAATACGCTTCCTTAATACCTGGGTAAATGTATAAAAGTATAATTCAGATATTTTATTGAATGAAAATTGGCAAGTTGATGTTTTCAAGGTTCACTGTTGCAAATAGACTGCACACTCCCCACTTTTGTTGAGCCATAGCATTCTAGAACAGACACCTCCAAACACTTGCTAGCCACCCATACCTTCCACCACGACAGGGCAGTCCTTTCGACCGTGCCGTCTTTCCTACCAAAGGTAGTGTCGATATTTCAACCTCAAGGAGGCGGCACTGCATTCTTTAGAACAAGTTAGCACCTTGAAGTTCTACCTGCACAGAGTGCACGATATCCGCAAGTCAGAGGCACTATTTGTCCTTCTTTCAGGACTGTAAAGCGGCACAAAGTCCTCCATTTTCAGATGGATAAAAGAACATTCAACAAGCACGGACTTCCCAGGGGCTGAACCCTCCCCCCAGTGGCTTCTTTCACATAGGGCCTCAATTCCTGCCCTTTTTTTGGGGACAGCTTTGGAACGCTCCCACTGTCCCTGTGTACCCCAAGCAGAGAATGGAGAAAATTAGATTTTGTATTCTCACCGTAAAATCTCTTTATAGCTTGGGGGACACAGGGCTTAGCGAAGGACAAGAGGTTCAAAAGCATATTCCCAGACCGCCACTCCTAGCATTCAGACAGCTTCCCAACCTAAAGCCACTGATAACAAGAAGTGCTTTATTGCACCCCACTAAAAATGGAACATACCCCTATGGCAAAAAACAATGCAAGACCTGCCCACACAGCCTGGCTTCAGACAAAATACCAGTTCCAGACATATTAGAGGAATACAGCATCCGTGGTCACTACAATTGTTCTTCCAATGTGGTTTACTTCATACAATGCACTTAATGCAAAACACGGACTGTATATAGGAGAGTATGGGCAAAGTCTCAGAGAAATACACGACACCAATTTACTGTAACTAATTAAAAAAAAACTGGACACTCCAACAGGAAATCATTTCAGCGGCCCTCATCACTCAATAAGGGATTTAATGGTTTAACTTCCAAGCACATATATAATACGAGCTGGGAGGAAAACGCTCTGACTGCCAAGCACGTATTATACACATGCTCAGCAGTTAAGCCTCTCCTCGCAGCACTAGCGGCATTTGCCGCCATGCTGTGAGTCCTAGCTGCCCCAAACCCCCTAGACAACGAGCCCAGGGGGCTGCCATGCGGGTCCTGCGATGCAATTGTCCTGGGACTCGACTTTTTACCTGCTCCTATCGCATCCATCTTCTTCCTGCATCCTGGACCCTACCTCATGTGATCAGCGCTGCCCACACACTTCCTGCTGTGTGTCTCTGCGATCCTGGATTCTCTAGCACTGGTAAGGACTCCTTCTTCTTCTAGAGACTGTAAGTGCCCCCTATTTTACACACATACATGCAATTAGACATACATGCATTTTACACACACGGTAGGTTTTTTTTTTTTAATTTTTAAAAAAATTTCATTTATATGCACATATATTTTTTTTTGGGGGGGGGGTCCGCACATGCCAGCTTCTTTGGTATATTTATGTATATTGGGCATCAAACTGACCCTTTGCATCAATATTTAGGATGTTTTACAATTGTATGTAAGAAATTGAGTGAGATAAATGTGACCAATTGTAATGTTTTTAAGCGATTTTCTGAAATGATACAAAAACCACAGCCTTTAGCGAAGCGTTGCCGTATTGTAGTTTGTAATATAAAGACATAATTACCTGTTTTTGATTCATCAGAATGTGTACTTTCTAAAGATATATTGTTTTGTGCTGTTAGGAGGATCTTGGGGCAAATAATTCACTGTAGGGGGTCTTTGCTCACAGAAGGCAAATCCGCAGCAGAGAAAATTTTATATACACTATTTTTATTTGGCGTCTGCACATGCCAACTGCTTTGGTATATTTATGCATATTGGGTATCAAACTGCTGAGTAGACCCTTGGCATCAATATTTAGGGCTTTGCTAACTTTAGCATAGCTTTGCATTATGGCAGTTTGGAGTAGAAAGATATAATTAACTATTTGTTTGGTTACTTTGAGTCACTAGACTTGGGTTCAAAAATAGTTACAATGGTGGCAAAAGAGTCACTTGTGTTATAGCTGTTTTACAATTGTATGTAAGAAATAGAGTGAGAAAAATGCGACCAATTGCAATATTTTATAGTAAATGTAAGCCTTCAAATAAGTATGCACAAGG
>CM044434.1:151558131-151573865 GCA_024363595.1 Xenopus borealis
TAAACCACTAACGGAAGTCTCTGCGCTTCAAGTGGGACATTCACTAAGATCCGAAAAATCTCTAGCGCAGGCTTCGCGAGCGTTGGCCGCACTTCTCCAGGCGAATTTTCGCCTGCGCTACGCAAATACACTGAAGTGCGAAATTACGCTCTGGTCGGCAAACGATAACGTATTTACTCTAGTGTTACTTTGCTAGGCATAGTGCAATTTCGCTAGCGAAGCCTAATTTGCATACGGCGCGAATCGAAGTTCAAGTGTCGCTGCGTCCAGTCCCTGTGTCTGTGGGATTGCGCTACTGCGCATGTGCCTCACTGACAGCCAGCGCGAAGCGTCTAACGCTAGCGCAAATTCGCCAGCGTGACATCAAATCGTAATAGCAAATTCACAAACACCGACTCTGGCGAATTTACGCCAGCAAAGCAGATAGACTTGCGCAACTTCGCACCCTTACACCAGGTGAAGTTGCGCACTGGCGAAGGATAATAATTACGCAAATTCACTAAGATCAACTTTTTGCTGTTGTTAGCACTTACGCTAGAGCAATACAATAGATGCTGTGGCTTGTTTTACCATTGTGGGTTATAGTCTGAAAAACATCGTTTTTTTGGGGGGTGTTACCCTCCTTCCCCCCTACATTTCCTAACATATGGCAACACTACTATACAGGGGGCACACGTAGGGCAATAGGACAACTTTTTTTTTTTTTTGATTAAAGGTTTCCTGGGCTTGTGTAGTGGCTGTAACATACACTTCTTTTTCAGACTATCACCCACAATGGTAAAACACGCCACAGCGTTTTTTGGGACTTTGGGACTACTTCGCTAGCGTAAATTCACCAGAGTTGTCACGCTGGCGAATTTGCGCTAGCGTTAGACGCTTCGCGCCGGCTGTCCGTGGGGCACATGCGCAGTAGCACAATTCCACGGACTGGACGCAGAGACACTTGAACTTTATTATATAGGATTAATGCTGTTAAGCAGACAGGTAAATGACCTTTTATATTTTGATCACAGGTAAACAAGTTTACCTTGACATGGTATGGTGGCTTATCAATTTTATGATCGTAATTTTGTAACAAAAAACCCTGTTTTTCCTTTTTAAATACATGCACTTGCAAATTCATTGGAATATTTAGACGGGATTATTGTACTTAAATATGTTTTTAGATGGCCTTAGGAGTGCACCCACAACCCTCCTTTTTTGTACTTAAAGGAAAACTATACCCCTCAAACAATGTAGGTTTCTTTAAAAAGATATTGCATAGAACAACTCCTATGTAAACCCCCTGCTTCATGTAAATAAACCATATTCATAATAATATACTTTTTTAGTAGCATGTGCCATTGGGTAATCATAAATAGAAAATTGCCATTTTAAAAAATAAGGACAGCATCCTAGGATCCAACGGTGCACACAAACCTACCAAACAAACTATAAAGTTAGGTCACATGAGCCAATTAACAGACAGAGTTCTGTCTATCACTTCATCACGTCTTCCTGTTACAGTTGAAATATTTCTGGTGAGGCAGCACACGGCAAGAGATGTAAAAGGGCAATATTTACTTAAATATATTCTAGTTTGGTAAGATGTCACTTAATTTGATATAAACTATTTGTTGCTCAACTATTAATTTTGGGGGTATAGTTTTCCTTTAATGACACCTATTATTTGTAAGTGGAATTACTATGGCATACAGCATCCATCTGGCCTTTACTATTATCTGCACTTCTAGTCTTCACTGCATGTACCAATTACAGAGGAAAAGCAACTGCCTCACATCTCTTTTAAATTACATTTTACTTGCCTATTTTGTGTTCTTGTTTTTACCTTTTTATAGAGTTTACTTTCACCTGATCTGGAAACACCAGTTTTGCCCAAGTATACTGAACCATCATTACCTGCTCCAGGAGAGCAGTTTCCTGTTAAAGTTCGGCACATACAGACCCCGAATCAAGTAAGTTGACCTATATTTAATTGTATGATACAAATATATATAACATTAAAGCAGTGTAACCGCACTAAAAGATGGAAGTTTAAAATGCATTTTAGAATTAAGCATGCTTGCTAATAAATCATAGTTGCAATGTATCTAAACAATTGTAATTAGTGTTCTCATATACAGTGGTGCTTGAAAGTTTGTGAACCCTTTAAATTTTCTGTATTTTTTTGATGAATGTGACCTGAAACATCTGATTTTCAAACAAGTCCTAAAACTACTGTAGATGAATGAAACCTAGCTAAACAAAGGAAACAAAAGATGTTATATTTGGACATGTATTTATTGAAAACAAAAATAATTATCTGGTATAGTTCAGAATGAATTGTTCCATCAATGATGGCAAACTGTCCAGGCCCATATGCAGTAAAACAACATTCCCACCACCACCGTTTCAGAGAAGGGATAAGGTTCTTATGTTGGAATGTTTCTTTTTCCAAATGTAACAACCCTCGTTTAAACCAAAAAGTCCTGATGGTGGTGGACTCATGAATGTTTAAGGAAAACTATACCCTTGGACAATGTAGGTTGCTATGAAAATATATTGCATAAAATAACACCTATAAATAAACCATTTTCATAATAATATACTTTTAGTAGCATGTGCCATTGGGTAATCATAAAAAGAAAATAGACATTTTAAAAATTAAGGACAGCCTCCTGGGATCCTAGGAGTCAACGGTGCACACAAACATACCAAACAAACTATAAAGTTAGGTCACATGAGCCAATTAATAGACAGAGTTGTGTCTTTTGCTTTCACACTTCTTCCTGTTAGAGTTGAAATATTTATGGTCAGGTGATCTCTGAGGCAGCACACAGACCCAGATAGCAGATCACAAAATGGTGTTTCAATACAAGAGATGTAAAAGGGCAATATTTACTTAAATATATATTCCAGTTTGGTTATTTGATAAATCTGTTGCTCAAGTATTCCTTTTGGGTGTATAGTTTTCCTTTAACATTCTCAATGTGAGACAGGCCTTCAGTCGCTTAGCAGTTACCCAAGGTTCCGGGGTAACCTCTCTAATCCAAGGAATATTTGACTCCATGCAGTTGGAGTTATCTTTGATGGTTGACCACTTCTGGGTAGAGTAACAACAGACTTGAATTTCTTCTATTTGTATACAATGATTGGTGGTGTCTTTACAAATAGACATAACCTTTTCCAGATGGGCATCAACAACTTTTAGGACCCCAGATACCTCCTTTGTTTGAGCCATGATACCCATCCACAAATGTGTTGTATGTGTGATCAGGCTTTGGTGGATCCCTGTTCTTTAAGTAAAACAGGGTCTCTCACTCACACCTGATTGTCATCCCATTGACTGAAACACCAGCCTCTGATTTCACCTTGAAATTATGTGATAATCCTGATAAAGACATGGCCAAATATATTTTTGTTCTATTTGTTTAACTAGGTTATCTTCATCTACTTCAGGACTTCAGATGATGTTTTATGCTAGCAATAATAAAGCAGCAGGTGTATGTGTTGACATTTCCCTATTGCTTTACTATTGGCTGGGGTTGCAAGCAGTTTGACTGACCATCCTGAGATAAAGGGACAACCCCTACCAACAAGAAAGGAACATATACAATGGTGATTGAAAGTTTGTGAACCCGTTTTAAGGTTTTTCTATATTTTTATATGAAAGGGACTTTCATACAAGGATATATGAGTATTGCCCTGTGGTTAGGATGGTCATAGTCAAACTGCTTGCAACCCCACAGGGAAATGTCAACACATACACCTGCTGCTTTATTGCTAGCAGTGCTGAGGTCTGTTTAGCAGTGTGGTAGGTGGCCACCCAGATAATAAGAGGTCTATCTGGGTGGCCACCTACTAATGTACTTTGCTCTAGTGTAACAGATGGAGTAGTAGCATAGCATTACAAATACATTTTATTACACTAGAAACTACCATGAAAGAGTCAAATAACAGTCAGAAGGTGCTACTAATTCACTACAAAAAGGAACTTGCTGCTTTCTGTGGGAATGTGATGAATCTTATTGCTTAACACAATTAATGCAGGTGTTTTTGTTTTTCTTTCTTTTGAAAACTCAGGGGGGAAGAAAAAACCTTGGCAAAAAGCCAAGGTATTCCAAGAAAGACACCACATGAGAATTTAGGAACACTTGCATGGTTTTTGGACCTCAAACCTCGAGCCCAAACGGCTTGAGCATTAAATCAAGTCATAAGTGTTCATTACAGCTTTGAAAGAACATCAGAAACATACACAATAATAAATGTGCACATACAATCAGCAGTTGCAAAAAACCTTAGTCAGGTGCTTGTGTTTTTTTTATTAATTTATGTGAAGTATCTTTTATTAATTTTTCTTTCCTTTAGGTATATATCAGCAGGAACTTAGCAAGTAACCTCCTGTGTGATCTAGAGGATACTTCACTGTGCTGTGACCCCGATGATGATTCTCTAAAGTCAAAGATTATATGGATCAACAGACATGACGATAAACTGTTGCACTTGACTGATTTTAGATCAGGTACTGTATGAGAAAAGCCCACTGTTCTGAAACTTCTAACGGTAAAGGTACAACTAGAACAATACATACTCCAGTGTACAGTATTTGAATATTGTCATTGTGGTGGTTTTACTATAGATGTTCCAAATCTGAATTTATGGATTCCCCTCAAACAAAGATTTTGCCAAATACTAATTGAGATCTTAATTTACACATTTAACATTTGAACACAAAAATGGCATCTTTTTGGGGACATTTGGGACCATTGTTTTGGTGCTTTAAACCAACCGATTGGATTTCATTTGGTTTAGGGTTTAGGCTCTGACGATTAACTCAAATCATGCAGAAGTAATTGGATTTCTCTGAATTCTGGATTTCATGCTTATTCATTTAAAGACATGTGGAAACTGTTGATTTGGATGAAAGTTAATATATTTCTTAGTACAAGTATGTCTTGTCGGTAATGATAAACCAAGGCTTCAGATTATGTATTGTAGTGTCTCGCCATGTATAGATTATAAACTGACCATTTTTAACACAATCAATCTCAGGATTGTATTTGTTAATGTTTTATCCTTTTCTTTGTTCCTTTAACAGCGTTAAAAACTATTCATCTTTTAAACCAAAGCTGTTCAAAAGCCCACCTGCTGATTATGGACCATCAACATTTTTTTATGTTTCCCAGCATGTAAAAGATTTCTATAGACATTGTTGTGTAACATCATTGTCCACCAACCACCAAAAATGTGAAATGGTGGATAATTGTCCCACAGCACACAAAATCTTGGACCCAGCTGTTTTAAATGACCATATCTCTTCTTCAGAGCCAGGATTTAAATAATCTTCCACTAAATTTGCACAGACATGAAAGTTGCTTTGTTGACATGGGCAATACATGCCACCTGCTGTCCCTGCCATTTACATTGTTCGCCATTCTGTATCGGTTTGACAGCATTACAACTCAGAATGGTTCAACAAAAAAATATGGGAGGGCCACTTAGCCCAACCAGTAGGCTTTCATTTATGCCAAAGACAGATGGGGGTAGTTCTACCATGTTTGTAGGCGGTGAGAAATTGCTATTGGCTGAAACCGCTAGTGACCCTAAAAACTACTCTTCCAACTATAAATGTACATTAAAAGTTTTCATGGTGATTGAATTTTGCTGATAGGTCTTGCTTTAGTAGGTACTACACTGGACTGTTTTACCAACCTGACTGTTCCTTTTTGACCCGCCAGTTTCTAATGCTAACAGACTACTGCTGCAACCTGCTACAAGCTCAACATGACCAAAACTGAGCTCATGGTCTTCCCTCCTAAATATACTGTAGCCCCTCTCTTCCTTTCACATTACTATTGATGTTGTGGCAATTAGCCAAATTAATTCAGCATGTTGTGTGTGGGTCATTTTTACATATTTCTTTTCCCACTAACTTCATTAATGCTACTGCCAAAACCTTCCACTTTTTACTCTGCAATATAGGCAAGATACACCCCCTTTCTTTCTCAAATAACAAACAAAACACTAATCCATGCCCATATCCTATTACATTTAGACTATTGCAATCTCTTAAACTGGCCATAGACGTAAAGATTTTTGAAAGATCGTGAGACCACGATTTTTCAAAACGATCGTTTAAATGCCCAATGTGTCCATCAACTAAAAAGACCATTTCAGGCGATATTGCCAGCAAAACTGAAGGATCGCATCCTGCTTGGCCGATAAAGATTTTCTAACCTGGCCGATCAATCTTCAGACCGACGTCGGACGAAAAATCGTAAGATGAACGATTGTTTGTATCCCACTAACCGCACAATAATTTGACAGATTGGTCGACTTCCCTAAGATCGGTTGTTCGGCAGGGAAAGATTGTTGCGTCTATGGGGAGCTTAACTAAGTAGTCTTCCTGACTCCCATCTCTCTCCACAACATTCATTCTTAAATTCTAATGATCCTCCTGCTCTTTCCTACAAGGGAACCTGTTCAACCCCAACTAAATCCCTAGCATGGCTCCCTGTTAAGCAAAGGATAGCATATAAAATGATTCTGCTAACATTCCAAGCCATTCACTCCTCTGCTCCTCACTTCATTTCTCCACTGTTATGTTCCTGGCTGTCTCCTCCTTTCTTCTATGGTTCACTGTCTTTTGCCAGCAACCACCTCTCGTTAAATTATTCTATCTTTTTTCTCTGGAATTCCATCTCTGAATTCCTCCATGAATTCTCGGTCACTCTCTTCAAGAAAAATCTTAGATTTTACCTTTTGGAGCACTAGCACATTAGCCAGGTGACGAAGGGTCCAGCCCCCATAACGTTTGATTTTTGGTTGACACAATAAACACATAAGATTCCCCTTTGCAAATGCTATTGAGTGCCAGTGCTTTGCTTCGATTGTCTTCACATTGTGGTGATCACCGTATCCCTTAAGGACTGGGCACCTAGTGGAAATAATAGAGGACACTGCTATTTTTTTTTTTTTTTAAACAGTCTAATATTCCCTTTTCCTCACTTCCTGTAATGGAATAATATGCATTTGCTATAGTTTTTCTTCATTTTGATTTGGAGTAGAATGTGCATTGTTCATAATGCATTTGCATGTATGGAAATAAAAGCTATTAAAAGAATTTTCAGCTTTACACAGTGCTGTTATTCTGAACACAACTGTACATGTAAAATAGTTGTTGGAACTGCACCAGACAAAATTTTCGTAAGGTTGTAATATCTTGAGAACAAAAGCAACCAGGTAATCTCTGCCTGCTATGGCATCTTGCAAGTCAGATGATATGTAGTGAAGTAGATCACCTTGGACAACCATTCAGAAACGTTTGTGCATAATCTCTTTCAGAAATGCCGTGTCTTGCAGAATACAGTGATGGAAAAATATACAGAGCCAAGTTGCTGTCTGTTTCAGGCTATGACCCTCCAACTTTTTTTGTGGAGTTTGTAGACTATGGATCCACAAAATCAGTAGAAACAGAAGGGTAAGTAGCGGTGGGCATTTATGTATATTTCACTATACCAAGAAAACAAATAGGCTACTTTTTTTTGATCAAGAGAAAAACAAGCATGTGCATAGTCATATACAGTAGCAAAAACAGTTAAGTTAAAGACACAGGGCTCCTGCGACAGACACAAGATTGATTCAACAGCTAGCATCAAACCTTAAAAATCTTAAAGGACATGTCAACCCTCTCCACAAAAATGTAATCAATGAATAGCCTCTTTGAAATCTTTAGTTGGTTGTTAAAAGGTTAACAGTAAGGCTGCAGTATCCCCTTAATCAGTTACAAATCCTTCTACTACACTAAACCACTCTGCCCCCTCCCTCAGGAATTTCCTTTGGCTCTTGGCTCAGTGAGCATGCTCAGTTCCTCTCAGCTCAGATTACAAACACACCCTCCAGAACAGCCAATGAAGAGAGAGCATTGCTTGTTCCTATAGAAACTGTCTGTTGCTATTTTTTTTCTCCTAACCACCTCTCCTGAGCTGAGCTTAACAATTACAGTGCTCAAACCCAGCAGAACTTTTTTATCAAAGTACGTTGTACCTGTGTAAACCTGCATTCCGCACTGCATGGACTTTACAGCATACGTCTTATTTCAGATGTCAATAGTACTGATAATGCATCAGAGGGAAAATGGCAGCCAGGTGAAAGCTGCTATGTGTTTTAGGAAAATGTGATGGCGCTGGCAAACAGAGGGGGTATATGCAGTACATATAATGCTGTTTGGGTGGGGAAGATATGTCCAACTTATATACATGGGAGGAAAATGTAGGCTTTGCATGTCCTTTAATGGGGTTCACCTTTAAAGGGATACTGTCATGGGAATTGATTTTTTCAAAACTCATTAGTTAATAGTGCTGCTCCAGGAGAATCCTGAACTGAAATCCATTTCTCAATAGAGCAAACAGATTTTTTCATATTTAATTTTGAAATATGACATGGGACTAGACATACTGTTGGTTTCCCAGCTTCCCTCCAGTCATGTGACTCGTGCTCTGATAAACTTCAGTCATTCTTTACTGCAAGTAGGATTGATATCACTTCCTCCCTTTTTTCTCCAGCAGTCAATCAGCAAAACAATGGTAACCAGATAACTGCTCTCTGGTAGATATAAGAAATGCATTCAATAGTCAAAATCCATGTCCCACTGCAACTGCTTCAGTTTCATTGAGTAGGAGAAACAGCAGCCTGCCAGAAAGCAGGTCCATAGTGCAGCACTGACTCTTTCTGAAAGCCCATGACCAAATGACACCATTTTTATTAGTAAAAAAATATATATACTTACTGGTTCAGGAATTACATTTTATATTGTAGAGTGAATTATTTACAGTGTAATTTAGAAATAAAAATCATGACAGAATCCCCTTACGTTAACTTTTAGTATGTTATAGAATGTTCAATTCTAAGCAACTTTTCAATTGGTCTTCGTTATCTAGTTTTTATAGTTTTTTTTTCCACTATTTGCCTTTTTCTAATGACTCATTCCAGCTGACCCATCTAAAAACAGATGCTCTGTAAAGCTACACATTTTTTTGTTGTTACTCATTTTTCTATTCAGACCCTCTCCTATTTGTATTCGTCTTTTATTCAGACAAATGCATGTTTGCTAGGGTAATGTGATTGTTGAAACTGAAACAAAAGAGCTGCTGAATAAAAAGCTAAATAACACTACAACTATTAAAAAAATGAAAATCAATTGCAAATTCTCTCAGAACAGGTCTAAAAATATCCGAACCTGGTTAGGGTGAGATGGGCTAAAAGGAGCCAAAAAGCCCTTCACAAGCAATTACATGCAAATTGAGGCCTTCTGAAATCGAAAGGTATTTACTTGTCTCATGCCATACACATAGCACTGCCTAAATACCAAAAATGAGTTTTAATTCTCCCATAATGCATCAGGGGCAGAGACATGCAAATCACTCCTTTCAGTTAACGTGAAAAAGCACAAAAGTATGAAAATAAGCTAGTGTCCAAATGATAACCTTTATTTTGAGCTTGTACATACGTACAGCCACAGGCAAATGCAGGAAAGAACAGTCTGTTGATTTACGTCCTTTATTGTCCTTACGGAACACAGGCGCATGTAAGCACCACACACATTTCTTCCTGCTGTCCTCTGCAGCTGAATTCTTTAATACTGACTGCAGGAGAACACTAGAAGAACCACTCATCCGCATGAGCCCTTATACAGACTGATAAAAGTGTTGTTCTTTTTCAGCTTGTTCCAGCTCCCTGCTGAACTAATCCACTATCCTGTTGAAGCAGTTAAAGTCCATGTGGCTGGGCTTAAGCCCCCCATTGAAGACTTTGAAGTAGAGAGGCTTCCTTACTGCCCAGAATGGAGTTTCAGAGCCGTCCAAGCTCTCATGGATATACTTGAAAAAAAGACACTGATGGCTTCACGTACAGTAAGAATTCCATGTATATAAACTGTATTTTATTTTCTTAAAGGAATTGTTAATTGTAAAGATAAAAGGTGGGTTAATAGGCTGTGCAAAATAAAAAATATTTCTCAGTTGGCCCTGCCTCTCTATGCAGGACGACTGTGGTTAAGTTGATTGTCTCTGGAGACAGGACAGAAATTGACTTTTCTCCAATCTCCTTCTTCCTCTTAGCTCCACCTCTTAAGTTTTTTCAGTTTGTCCTGCCTTGGAGGCAGCATCTTCTCCTTTCTCTCAACCATTTTATTGTATTTAATATTATTTATTTACTTATGATTTTGGCACATTGTTAAGACACTAGATGGTTGAGCCTTTAGTGTGGTACAACACATGGGACTTTTCCCTAGGAAGACCTTCTACTTGACAAGTCTTCTACAAGCAAAAGCCTCAGCAACATCCATCACTGCTTGCAGGACACATTGGCTATGGCAGTGGTCGGGCAACACTGCATTGGAAAAAGCTAACATCACTAAAATGTATTGGAACACAATGCTTTGGCACAGAACTGAGACAATTTCGGAAGTCACTGGTGGCAAAGGGGCCTTCCTAACCCAGGGTAAACGTCCAAAGTGGGACTTGCACAGACGCAACTTCCAAAACAAAACTTGGACTACTTCTAGCCGTCATCAAAGAAGTTCCAGATCGCTACCACAGATGCAGCCGAGCAGGAGGTACAAGGCACCATGGTAGAACCAAACCAAAGATATCCGCAAACATACACCAACAAAAACTCTAGCAAGATGACATCCAGTAGGAGGAAGGTTGACCTACTTTGGGCAGGTTTGGCAAAATTCCATAACAAACAGATGGGTTCTGGAAATTTTATTTCAAGGCTACAGCATTCCCTTTGCCAAGAGACCGCCAGAGAGCAGATTCACAACATCAAAAATTCATCCAGACCCAACAAAAACCAAGCCCTTCTCGCCATTATAGCAGAGCTACTCGACTAAAAAATCATTAATCCAGGGCCCCCACAGTCCTGATTTTGAGGATTTTACCCCAACCTCTTTTTGGTACCAAAAAAAGATGGTGTGTTTCAGCCAGTACTCAACCTATACCCACTCAACAAATTCATCAGATATGATCGATTCAAAATCATAAGATCCCTGAAATAGGACATATTTATGTCCAAAATAGACATAAAGGATGCGTACTTGCATATTCCCGTCATCAGAGACACCAGAGGTTCCTGCATTGTGCTGTGGGACAGTGCCATTTCCAATTTCAGGCTTTCCATTAGGCCTAACATCTGCCCCCAGGGTATTCACAAAAATCCTGGTGGCCTTGCCAGTGGTCCTCAGAATCAAAGGGATCCATGTAGTGGCATACTTAGAGGATCTCATCGTCATGGCAGACTCCAAAGAGGTAGCCAGACACCATACAGAGGAATGCCTGCAATCTCTACAATGCCACGGCTGGCGCATAAACCGCGAAAAAAGCATCCTGCTATTGACACAGTCCCTATAATTCTTGAGTAGGGATGGGCGAATTCCCGCGATTCACCGCCGGTGACTAAATTTGCGAAACGCCTGCAAAAACTTGCCTGGCGAAAATTCGGCAAAAATTAGATGCACAACAAAAATTACGTGACGCATCGTTTCGCGAATTTCTCGCCAATTCTCGAATTTCGCTAGAATCTGGATAGATTCGCCCATAACTATTCTTGAGCATGAACGTTGATACAAAAATCAGAAAATTGCCAGGACCAAAGGCAGATGCCTTACAACAAGCACCACACAGTTATACAGCAACCACAGTCATCAGCACACAACATTTTCAGACTGTTTGGACTGATGGCGGCCATTATAGATGCTGTGCCATTCGCAAGGTCCCATTTGCAACCAGTTCAATGGGAATTCCTCAGAAGGTGGAATCGAAATCCCCAAGACCTCTTTCAAATAATAGTTCTCTCACTGAAAGCATTACACAGTCTCACATGGTGGACACCCCTTCCCAATCTAACACAAGGCAGAGACTGGGATCTTCCACTACAGGACATAATCATGACGGATGCCAGTCTCACAGGATGGGGAGTGACATGGCCACCCTGGGTTTGCCAGGGCACATGGTCGCAACAAAAAACAAACTACTCATGTCCTGGAACTCAGGGCAGTTTACTATGCCCTGTGCAATTGTCAAGATCACCTGAGACACAGACATATGAGAATCAAGTCTGACAACAGCACAACAATTCTAATCAACAAGGGGGAACCAGCCGCAGCCTTGTGGGAGGTATCCCTCCGGACTGTGGAGGGAAGAAGGATTTTCAGAAGGTGTAATCTGTACCTTGCTAGCAGCGAGAAAACATTCAACCTCCGTAATTTATCACAGGATTTGGATTGCTTCATTTCCTGGAGTGGAGCACAGGGCATACGTTGGCAATTTCCTTTGTCTGATTTCAATTAATTTCAATTAAAATGGAGTAGACAAAGGTCTCAGTACCTCAGCATTGAAAGTGCAGAATTCGACACTATGAGCTCTTCTTCACAAGCAGTGGGAGCTTCTACCAGAGGTCAAGCTATTTTTTCAAGCACTCCAGAAATTAAGGCCACCACTAAAGGGCCCTGTTACTCCCTGGAATCTAAATCTGGTACGTAGGGATCTGCAATGGGCCCCATTTGAGCTATTGGATTCTGTTGACTTCAAATTTATTTCCTGGAAGGTAGCCTTCCTCTTGGCCATCTGCTCGGCCAGGAGGGTGTCAGATCTAGCAGCACTATCTCACAAACAACCTTGGATGGTATTTCATCAAGATAAAGTCGTCCTTGGGACAATTCCATTGCACCTGCAAAAGGTCACTTTGGAGATTCATATAAATGAGGAGATTATATTACCGTCATTCTGCCCTTAACCTTCGAATTCCAGAGAACATCAACTTCACACCATGGATACAGTACGGGCATTACATTCACAGAACAGCTGAATTCAGACAGTCAGAGGCCCTCTTTGTCCTATTTGGCAACAATAAGAAGGGTATACAAGCATCCAAAAGCTCATTAGCTAGATGGATAGTTTCAGCGATACTCGAGGCTGTCCATGGGCCGAGATCATCAATTTTGAATAAAAGCTCATTCCACTAGGAAAGTTAGCTCTTCCTGGGCCCTTCATAATCTGGTTTCTACGGAAGCTGTTTGCAAGGCAACCACTTGTTCATCCTTGCACACCTTTTCCAAGTTATATCAGTTAGACGTTATGGCCTCTTCACTAGTTATGCAGATATTTTCTCTGCAGAAAGAGAGGTAGATGTACTCCCCTTCACTCTGCATTGGCAGGCACATGGCGAGGATATCTGCCAAAAAACATGCATAGTTTCCACTCCCGTTTGCCAACATACAGGTCTATTCTATGCCTGCAAGTGCCGAGACTGCCAAGCAGATGGGAATGTACAGTATTGGGGATAATGTGGGCAATGTGAATATAAGTTTCATCATACTGAAATAAGAAACGTTCTAATTACAATCAACTGTATAAGTAGAATAGAGCCAGGCACAAGCAGATTAACTGCAAAGTGATTTATTTCACAACATGTTTCGGGCAACGGCCCTTTATCAAGTGGTTCTAATTACAATCAAACATTCAGTACATTTAACATTTATCACCAGACATTGTGTCTGTCTGTCTATGTGTAGTATTTGTGCAAAAGGCAGTTAATTGAGTGAGCTCTGATTCAACTGCTAGGAAAGGAAGCCCCCCCCATAAGATATATTGGATCTGTCAATTAATATCTGACACCCAAATGATGCATGAAGACAGAATGAAGAGAAATAGATGCTGAGAGAGAGATAGTGAATATAAAATTGATTTCATAAATGGTACAGAATATTTCATTGTTTGTATTTATAAACTTTATTATACTGAAATAAGAAACTTTCGATTACATTTTCATTTTTGCAATAGTTCCCCTTTCCCCATTCCAACACTTCTGTCGATCTGACCGTTAACAAATCTAAATCTATGACCCTATGCTTCTTTTAGAGCTGGGCTCTAGATTCTATAATCCAGAACTTCAGAAGGATTTTATCGGAGCGTAACAAATGTAGAAAGCAGGTGTATATATAGCAAATCTGTTAACTTAAACATCTCTCTTTTTAGGGTTCCTCCTCAGAGCTTTCTGTGTATTTGTATGAGGAAAGTGGAAATGAACGTATTCACAAGGCACTAGTGGAAGAGGGCTTAGCTGAATTTGATGACTGATGTAAGTATGCCTAAGGTGCTAAGTACACCCTTACACATAACCTCTATTTAGAAGATTGGGATTTATAAATTTACTGAAAGGTTCTGCACCATTATTTCTGCCATTGTGCCTGAGCTTATTTGCATTCATTAACTCATAATTGCTATAAGCTCATTAGTACATAAAGTACAAAAATAAATACATTCTACCAGTCTGCATAGTAGAAGCCCTTTGGTTGTAGTCTTTGATTATTTTTCTTGGCAAATTTGTCAAGCTTTGTCAGGTTGGATGCTGATCATCAATATTAAAGGGATACTTTCATGGGAAAAATGTTTTGTATCAGTTAATAGTGCTACTCCAGCAGAATTCTGCACTGAATTCTGTTTCTCGAAAGAGCACATTTTTTATATTTCATTTTGAAATCTGACATGCGGCTAGACATATTGTCAATTTTACAGCTGCCTCAAGTCATGTGACTTGTGCTCTGATAAACTTCAACCACTCTTTACTGCTGTACTGCAAGTTGGAGTGATAACCCCCTCCCTTTTTACCCCCAGCAGCCTAACAGCAGAATGATGGGAAGGTAACCAGATAGCAGCCCTTAACACAAGATAACAGCTGCCTGGTAGATCTAAGAACAGCACTCAATAGTAAAATCCCATGTCCCACTGTGACTACTTCAGATACATTGAGAAGGAAAAACAGCCTGCCAGAAAGCATTCTCTTCCTAAAGTGATGTACAAGTCACATGACCAGGGGCAGCTGAGAAATTTACAAAATGTCTAGCCCCATGTCAGATTTCAAAATTGAATATAAAAAAAAATCTATTTGCTCTTGAGAAATGGATTTCAGCGCAGAAGTCTACTAAAGCAACATTATTAACTGATGCGTTTTGAAAATATGTTTTCCCATGACGGAATCCCTTTAAAGTCTTCACACAGATTCGCCGTTGGACTGAGCCATATTAAGACTGGTTCTTCGTTTCCCATCTTAAAATGGCTTAGTTCCCCCCACGCAACAAAAAAAAATCGCTTTTTCTTTATTGCAGATGCTGCCAGCTCATTATGTACTGTGGAGAGAATGCACATTTTAGTTCATTAAGAAAACATGTTCTGGCTTCAAGTGTAAGACAGATATACAAGTGGCATTTAGCAAATATGCACCAGTAAGGTTTGTTTTGTTTAATGTTATTCTGTTCTCTCGTTATCACAATAAAGCACTGATTGCACAAAGTTATTTACTCATTTAAATACTGAACAGTTGGTAAAATGCATGCAGAATGCATGCAGAAATTAAAATTGATATAGTTTTGCATGGAAGCACTGGTTCAGAAACTTAATTGCTCAGATTTTACACCGGCACATGTAATGTAACAGACATGAATGAATATGGCCTCAGTAACCAAACCACAAAGCCAGTGTCCGTATATTATAATGATTTGTGGGAGTGTGGAGTGTCTTTATATAGATGGGGCAGGTCAGTCTGCATATTGGACACCACTAGTGAAATCAGTTATCAATGGTGCTGCCTATGTTCTAATATCTGAATATTAGAACACATTGGTCTGCTTAAAACTAAACCCATACGTTAAACCACCCCCGTAGACCCCCCTCCCAGCCTACTTGCTACCCCGGACA
>CM044434.1:151633965-151658595 GCA_024363595.1 Xenopus borealis
CAGTAGCAGTAATAGCAGTAGTAATAGTAGTAACAGTAGTAATCGCAGTAGTAGTAACTAATAGCAGTAACAGTAAGATACATTTCTCTAAGAACAAGTCTATCGGTGCCTGGGCAGCTTTTCTCCTCTCCGCCACTAGAGGGCGCTTGAGGTCAGGAGTGAAGGAGCGCAGCAGAGCGCGGCGGATAAAAGGATGAATCGGCTCCCGGAGAACAAGAGCTTCATCCTTCTCTGCTCCTTTGCGCTGCGCCTGGGGAGCCTCCTGCCCTGCTCCGCCGATGAAGCCTGCTGAGCGCTGCCGCACCTGAGACGCTGACATCGGGGACAGTCCCTGGGCGCGGCGCAGATCTTTCCTTGCCCTACACTAGCGCCTGCGGGAGATCATTGAGGATGAGCCAGTGTGAGCGCTATGTCTCCCGGAACAATAACTGTCCCATCACAGCGCTGCGCAATGAGAGCCAGGACTATCTGCTCATGGGGACTGAGGATGGGCTGCCTGACAACTCCCTGCATCACTATGGTTACTACTCCATGTAAGTACTCCCTGTACCATGGCCAACCGGCGAACTACAACTCCCATAATCCTCTCTGTGAGTATGGAGCAGGCTGAACTAGAAATGTGGGTGTGTATGCAGACAGGCGCGATCCCTATTTATGACAGCTACTTTATTTTTGCCTAAGAACTTGCTGAAGCCTTACTTCACCTCTGTCTCTAAAGCTGTTGCTGAACTACAGTTTCCAGCTGGCGTGGTATACAACATGGGGTTGCCGGGAGTAACAGGATGACCCCTACTATTTATATAGTAGGGATTCTGTTACACTTTGTGTGTGGCATGCCCCATAGAAAACAATGCAACCTGTTTTTTTTAGAGTCTTCTGCAAAGCTCATATATTGATCACTGGGGAAAATAGTGTCCCCTTTCACATTGTTAATGGAATTGCACCTCAGTCGGCCAATCTCGTCAGGATCAGTGAGTCTGATGGATGGGGCTAAATAGTAAAAAAAACAATTAACTGTAAAGATGAACCCTCGGCTGTTTTGAGAGTGTAGCGCTCAGAGAAATGATTGATCTAATGACTGGGTCTTGTCAATCAATAAAGGAGTATTGGATGTGTATATATATATATTTATATACACACACAACCTGGGCTTCAGCAAGGGATAACATGGGCGCTCACTGTCCAGACCCCCTGCATCAATATTAGAAGAAACAGTCAGATCACTTGGGCGCAACACAGAGCAGGTTGCAGTTGGTCCAGGCTGTTTTGTGCCCAAGGGAGGGGGCTCATTGCTAAACCATATAGCAGGTAGCCTGTCTTGGGTGCACAGAACTGACTTCTGCCACGTACGTTGTTTCACGAGTCGTTACCGGCAGTGTAGGAAAGGATACTGCTCACAGCTGCTGATAAACAGAAAACTTTAAAGGGATACTGTCATGAGAAAACATGTTTAAAAAAAAAAAAAAAAAACACATCAGTTAATAGTGCTGCTCCAGTAGACTTCTGCACTGAAATCCATTTCTCAAAAGAGCAAACAGATTTTTTTATATTTCATTTTTTAAATCTGACATGTGCCAGCACTTTAGGAGGGAACTGCTTTCTGTCTTTTCTAGACATTTTGTCAATTTCCCAGCTGCCCCCAGTCATGTGACTTGTGCCAGCACTTTAGGAGGGAACTGCTTTCTGTCTTTTCTAGACATTTTGTCAATTTCCCAGCTGCCCCCAGTCATGTGACTTGTGCCAGCACTTTAGGAGGGAACTGCTTTCTGTCTTTTCTAGACATTTTGTCAATTTCCCAGCTGCCCCCAGTCATGTGACTTGTGCCAGCACTTTAGGAGGGAACTGCTTTCTGTCTTTTCTCAATGTAACTGAATGGAATGCAGCGGGGCATGGGTTTTTACTACTGAGTGTTGTTCTTAGATCTACCAGGCAGCTGTTATCTTGTGTTAGGGAGCTTTTATCTGGTTACCTTCCCATTGTTCTGTTGTTAGGCTGCTGGGGGGAAGGGAGGGGGTGATATCACTCCAACTTGCAGTACAGCAGTAAAGAGTGATTGAAGTTTATCAGAGCACAAGTTACATGACCAGGGGCAGCTGGGAAATTGACAATATGTCTAGCCCCATGTCAGATTTCAAAATGAAATATAAAAAAATCTGTTTGCTCTTTTGAGAAATGGATTTCAGTGCAGAAGTCTTCTGGAGCAGCACTATTAACTGATGTATTTTGAAAAATTTTTTTCCCCATGACAGTATACCTTTAAGCAAATCAGCCTAATTGGGTTTATTTAACGTATAAATGATGGTGGCGCACCTTTAAACAAACTTTTAGTATGATGTAGAGAGGGATATTCTCCGACAATTTGCAATCGGTTTTAATTTTTATATATTTAGCTTTTTACTCAGCAGCTCTTTCCAGTTTGCCGTTTCAGCCATCTGGTTGCTAGGGTCCTTGTTACCCTAGCAACCATACACTGATTTATGACTATGAATTGGAGAGGGACTGAATAAAAAGAGGAGGAATAAAAAGCAGCAATAACAATTCATTTGTAGCCTTAGGGCAAGTCCACACGTGGCATTTTTACAGCGTTTTCATGACACGTAAATACGTTGGCGTGAATACGCATCAATTGCACTACCACTGAAAATAATGGAAAACGCACTGTGGCAATTCACACACGGCGTTTGCAAGCTGAAATCCTCCACAGGATTCCAGTATACGGTTTTTTATCAGAAACGCCAATACGTCAATAAACTACAAAATCAATAGACTCTTTGGGATCTGCGTGTTTGAAACCACACGTTGCCTAAATATACAGCGCATTTTAAATATGGAGTCCAAATTCTCATTGAGAACAATGAGAAGTCCATGTTGGGAAAAGAAACTTACATGCGGAAAAACGCCGTAAAAGCGCATTGTGTGGTTTCAGTGGCGTATTTACACCCGACAGAGCGTTTTTTAAAAATGCCACGTGTGGCCTTGCCTTTACAGAGCATTTGTTTTTTTAGATGGGGTCAGTGACCCCCATTTGACAGCTGGAAAGAGTCAGTCCAAGAAGGCTAATGTTTAAAAAAAAAAAACTATAAAAAAAGAAATAATGAAGGCCAATGAAAAGGTTGCTTAGAATTAGCCATTCTGTAACATACAAAAAATTTAACCACCCCCTTAAGGTATTTTTAAAAAATATTTTTTGAATTATGTGCTTTCTTCTGACTAATGGGGAGGGGGTCACCTTAATATTAGGGATGCGCCGAATCCAGGATTTGGTTCTGGATTTTCAGCAGGATTCAGATTCGGCCGAATCCTTCTTCCCAGCCGAACCAAATCCGAATTCTAGTTTGCATATGCAAATTAGACGCAGGGAGGGAAATTGCATGACTTTTTGTTACAAAACAAGGAAGTAAAAAATGTTTTCCCCTTCCCACACCTAATTTGCATATGCAAATTAGGATTTGGATTCTGTTCGGTATTCGGCCGAATCTTTTGCAAATGATTCGGGGGTTTGGACGAATCCAAAATAGTGGATTAGGTGCATCCCTACTTAATATGTTATAGAATGGCTAATTTTAAGACACGTTTCCATTGGTTTTAATTTTTAATGTATTTTTTTTTTTTTGCATTATGTGCCTTCTTCTGTTTCTGATGGGGGGGGGGGTCACTGACCCCATCTAATAAAAACTAATTCTCTGCAAGGTTACAGGTATATTGTTATTGCTACTTGTTATCATCCATATTTTTATTCAGTCCCTCTCCTATTCATATTCCAGTCTCTTATTCAAATCAGTTGCATTGTTGCTAGGGTAATTTGCACCCTAGTGACTGGATTCCAGAAACTGGAAACAAGAGAGCTGCTGAATAAAAAGCTAAATAACTCAAAAACCACAAATAATAAAAAATGAAAACCAGCTGCAATTTGTCTCAGAATATCCCTCTCTACATCATACTAAAAGTTAACTCAAAGGTGACCGACCCCTGTAAGCACATGGTTAATATACAGTATCTGACTGTCAGGTGGCAGGAGGAGTCACCAACTGTCAGTAGGTGTGAGTGGCACTTCTGTCAGGAACCTGACACTGATCCCAATTTAGTCCTATTCATAGCTTTCCAGCTGTTCCATAAACACTGCTATCTTCCTCCTCCTCCCCTGCTAACAGAGGCCCCGGAGACTCATGGGTGCTATGAATTAGGCCTATGGCACTTGGGCATCTTGACTACTGTTGCCCTCTAGTGGATGCCTTGAAAAATGCTCATGTCCACGTGTTACTGCTTCTACTGTTAATGAAGGGGCCCCTGAAGCTGCAAGACTTACAATACATCATGGGGCAGATTTAGTAAGGGTTGAATTCTCGAGGCCTCGAATTCGACCCTAGTACGATTTTCGAAGTAAAATCTGACAAAATCGTACATCGAATTTGAAGGATTTTACCGTTTTCTGATTTCTCGATAAAATCATTCGATCAAAGAAAATCGTAAAATTTTATTCGATTTCACAAAAAAATCAGACGGATCGAATGATCGAAGTTTGATCGTACGATTTTTTATTCGATAAGAAAACTTTAAAAAAAAAGCCTATGGGGGCTTCCCATAAGGATATACAGCAATTCGGTAGGTTTAATCTGGCGAATTGGGCCATCGAATAAAAATTTAAAGGGCAAGTACTTAGATCATCGAATGATCTAATAGATTTTTATTCAATCTATTTGAATCATTCGATACGATTGAATTTTGCGAATTCGATAATTTGAAAAAAAAAACGTAATTTTGTAATTCGATCGAATTTCGAACCCATTCGAATCCTTCACACGAACTTAGTAAATCTGCCCCTATGTGTCATGTTAACCTGCATAAGGGACTACACTTCTTCTGTTGCTGGAGACGTAACTGTGCGGGGCCCCCAGGCATCATCTGTATTACAGGAATCACGTTTTATCTAAATGATCTAGATTTGTAAAAATGATTTCCTTTTTCTGTGTAATAATAAAACAGTAGCTTGTACTTGATCCCAACTAAGATATAATTAATCCTTATTGGAAGCAAAACCAGCCTATTGGCTTTATTTAATGTTTACATGATTTTCTAGGAGGCTTAAAGGAGAACTAAACCCATTTAAAAAAAACAAAAACCCTCCCCCCTCCCCACATAGACCCCCTCCCACCAGCCAAACTGCCCCCCGGGCAAATGCCCCTACCTCTTTATCTTCTTCTTCAGTAATCTTTTGTTCTTCCGACTCTTCAGTAATTCCTGTGAGTTTCAGCTCATGAGCAGTTGTCCGGCACCGGGAAATTGCTCCAACTGCACATGCACTGAAATGCTGCTCAGTCATGGAGATTACCGAAGATGATGACCAGCGCCGGGCCAAGCCGAACGAGCGGACGAGGCAACCCGACTGGCCTACGCGCTCGTAGCCCCCCCATCACATTGTGAGTACGCAACGCGCCGGACAGGAGGCAGGCAGGTTAGAGCGCCGGGAGGGAGAGCGTTGGAGTTGAGGTAGGGCATCAGAGGAAGGGGAGGTGAACTTCAGAGGGAAGGGGAGGGGAAGAGAGAGCGTCAGAGGGGAGGGGGCAGACGGGGGATCGCCAGAGGGGAGAGCAGCGAGATGAACTCGGGGTAGGCAGAAGTCAGGTACCTGCCAAGGTTTCTGGTAGGGATGCACCGAATCCACTATTTTGGATTCCGCCGAACCCACAAACCCTTCCCGATAGATTGGGCCGAATACCGAACCGAAATTAAGGGTGGGCAGGGGAAAACATTTTTTACTTCCTTGGTTTGTGCCAAAAAGTCACGTGATTTCCCTCCCTGGCCCTAATTTGCATATGCAAATTCAGATTCGGTTCCACCAGGCACAAGGATTCGGCTGAATCCGAATCCTGCTGAAAACGTCCAAATCCCAAACCGAATCCTGGATTCGGTGCATCCCTAGTTTCTGGATAACAGATCCCACACCTGTATTCCTTGTTCCATGGGGATGAAAGGACTTGATGCCAATGGACCTGCAATGAGAAGCCTGAACAATACAGAACATTATACAGAAAATGCAACTGTCAGGCTGTGCATGAACAAAGAGCCCCCTTTAAATGAGTAATCTGAAAAGTTCACACCTTGTGAAATAAAATGTCAGCTCTGATTTAGAGTGATTACGCTAGAAAACCGGGTTATTTGTAATAAAGTGGCTCTGTCCTGTCACTGGTCCTTCTCTTTCATCTGCCTCTTTAGCTCATTTATCTGCCTGGCACATTCTCCCCCGGGAGCCTCATCCACTCTCCTACACAGACACAATCTACACACAAAGCCATTGCATCCTGGGAAATGTAAATGAGAGACTATTCATATCTAGAGAATGTCATGTTACAGAAAAACACTGAATATTGGCAGTTTATTGTGATGGGTGGCCATTTGCAACCACAAGTGCTGCATTCCCCCCCCCCATAATCCCAGCCAGGGTCGGATGATAACATTGGGCCCGCAGTTCGGTGTAGGGGGTCCGGGGATCCATGAGGGAAGGGGGCCCACTGAGTTTTTTCCTGGTGTCCCACCGGCCCGGTCCAACCCTAATCCCAGCATAATTACAGTTGCCAGGGGAGATAGGCCTGATGCAGTTCATGCATTTGCTATTGCACATTAATGGGAACTGGATTCAGTTGTCCTGAAAACTCCATTGATTGAGGTCATTTCTGGTTTTCGGCATCAAAGTGACAAGTGTGAAGTCTTTTCGGGTCAACTGCCCTGCAGTAAATGATATAGGCTTCTTAGGGAACCCTGCAGCAACCACCTCCTGTGTCGATAGGCAGAACTGTGGGAAATTCAGAGCAGGAGGCAAGCTGTTGGCTACAAGTACCATTAAAGGAGAACTAAACCCTAAAAATGTATAGGGCTAAAAATGCCATGTTTTAAATACTGAACTTATTGCACCAGCCTAAAGTTTTCACAACCTAAAGTTGCACTTCGCCAGGCGAATTTTCACCAGCCCGCCGCTAATTCACTAAAATGCGAAGTTGAGCTCAGGGAGGCAAACTGTAGTGAAGTTGCGCTACCGTTACTTCGCCAGGCAAATCACATTTACACTAGCGATGTCTAATTTGCATACAGCGCAAAGTTAAGCGTATAATAGAAGTATAATGTTACAGCCACTACATTCCACTACACAAGCCCAGGAAACCTTTAATAAATAAAATAAAGTTGTCCTATTGCCCTACATGTGCCCCCTGTATAGTTGTGTTGCCATATGTATTTTTTTCAGACTATCACCCTACAAAAGGTAAAAGACGCCAGCCTTTTTTTGGGACTTTCAAGTTTTCTTGTTTTATTGTATTGAACTTTGCCAAGTCTAGCGCAAGAGGTAACGTTCAGTAAAATGTTAATCTTAGTGAATTACGTCCCTTCGTCAGTGGACAACTTCGCCTGGCGTAAGGGTGCAAAGTTGTGCTAGTCTATCTACTTTGCTAGCGAATTTTCGCCAGGGACACTGTTAGTGAATTGGCGAAGTTGCGAAATGACGTCACGCTGGTGAATAAGCGCTAGGGTTAGACGATTCGCACTTTAGGGCTAGAGCAGACGGGGAGATTCGGGGGCAATTTGTCGCCTGGCGACTTCTAGCCTCCGAACCTCCCCGAATAGCCAAGTCCCTAGGCGCACCGGCGTTACTTGAAAACGCCTGCGCCTATTCACACGCAGCGGCGCGGTTTGTGGAATCGCTCCAAATTGACTCGCGAGTCAATTTGGAGCGATTCCACAAATCGCGCCGCTGCGTGTGAATAGGCGCAGGCGTTTTCAAGTAACGCCGGTGCGCCTAGGGACTTGGCTATTCGGGGAGGTTCGGGGGCTACAAGTCGCGGCGAGAAGTCGCCAGGCGACAAATTGCCCCCGAATCTCCCCGTCTGCTCTAGCCCTTAGTGAATTTGCCCCATGGACTTCCCTTTTGTAACAATGAGATAAGCAAATACACAATTGTAACAATTAAAGATAAATAGGTCTCTTGGGAAGATTTAGACTCACAGCTTAAAGGGCAATTCACCTTCATTAGCAAAACTGTAATAACTGGAAAAAAAACCACAGAAATGTGTTCAAACTTTCCTAAACTGCCAGATTTTGTAAAACGAACATGGTAATTAGGGGGTGTGGCCATAAAGGTTCTTGATCAAAAAATTGCAGTGTGTTGCATGGAAACTCTTTTTTTTTTATCCCTCTTTTTATTTCCTAAATGTGGGGAGGTATGACAATCAGACTACCTGAGCTATGCTTGTCGGGGAAGTGCTGTAATTAGGAGCACTTACAGTTTCTTCTGAGATGCTCAGAACAGTTGAAGCAAATCATTTGACCATTCAGAAGATTAAAACCAGCCGGTGGGCAATCCACAAAGTCTCTTCATTTGTCATCAAAGTGGCCCTTGGCCTTTAAATGAGTGTGTTGACTAGATAACGGCAGTTCTGTTGGATATTTTTCCATGAGTATGTATCACATTCATTTATGTTAGAGTTGGGCTCTTCCATCATGCTTAAAGGAGAAGGAAACCCTTTTGGAGCAAACTCCTCCCCCCAGTAACCCCCCTCCCCTCCGGCCTACCTCCCCCCCTCAGGGCAGGTCTTGTCCATGCCGTTCACAAGCGCCATCTTCTTTCATGCCGTCTTCTTCCTGGATCCATCAGCGTTTGGCTGCGCATGCGCAGTAGGAGCATTTGCTGGTTCAGCCTTAAAGTTACAAAGTTTTCCAATTTCAACCTCGTGACTTTCGGCACATGCGCAATAGAGCTGAGCTGGTGAATGCTCCTACTGCATAAATGCTCCGCCAAACGACAACGAATCCAGGAAGAAGACCGCACGGAAGAAGATGGCGCCTGTGAGCTCCATGGACAGGACCTGTCCATTTGCCCAGTGGGGGAGGAAGGCTGGGGGGGAGGAGGGAGTGTGGCCTATGGGGGTTGGGGGGGAGGGGTTTTGCGCGGAAAGAGTTTCCTTCTCCTTTAATCAGATAAGTGCCAGTCACTTGCTCTTCTGGCAAATTGCTCACTTAAATAAATGGCAATGTATATAAATCATACACCATTAGAATGCCTTCTCTCTTTCTAGGAGTATGAGGTGGGCTGCAGACATTGGATACTTGCTGTCATCCGCTATGAGTTAATACCCACTCATACAATTTCATCATCAACCTTCTTCTTGATAAATAAATTGTGATATGGATTTGCTAGAATGTATTTAACTATGAACAAGAGACACAATGGGATTTGATCTCTCAGAACGGGTATGTTTTTCTATTATGGTCCCATAAGAAATCTACCCTTGCTTGTTAGAGCTGTTTATGGGATCTCTTTATTATTTATTTTTAAATTTACTTTTGTTTTAGATCAGGGGTGTCCAAACTTGGCCCTCCAGCTGTTAAGGAACTACAAGTCCCACAATGCATTTGCCTGACTGTGGCTGTCAGACTCCTTCATTGCATTATGGGACTTGTAGTTCCTTAACAGCTGGAGGGCCAAGTTTGGACACCCCTGTTTTAGATCCATGTTTTGGCAGAGACATGTAGTGCAGAAACTTGAATTACTGGAAGGATTCTTTTTTTTTTTATCAAGGGGGTTGAAGTTGTAGATTTATAGCAGTGTGGTGAGGAAAGATTGACTACAGACCGGCTGAAAATGAGAAAATCAATGTCTTGTGATGTTGCTCTGCTTAGAAAATGAAGTTAGGGAGCAGAGAAGAACCATCTGATGTTTCTTTCTAAGCTGAGATACATCCAAAGATGTTGCTTCTTTCAAGAAAATTCATTTTCAGCCAACTACAGATTTACTGTATCTTCAGAATCTCAACCCAATACAATGTACAGTTTAACATAAAAGATTATTATTACAGTATATCTTGGTCTCCACAATGGATGACTCACTGCAGGGGTATCTGAAGAGCTATAAGATGATCTTAAAAAATTGTCAACTGGTGACCAACAGATCCCAAAACTGTTTAGTGTTTTCATATGTAAATGTATCCACCTGGCCCTGCCTTCTTTGCTAATGTCAGAGAAGAGATGACACAGGCGTATTATAAAAAAAAACACCCTAGTTTGGTGAGGGCAAGTTACGGTCGGCACAGATTCTTGGACCCACACATCACCTAAAGATATGTATCTATCACAGTCTATTGTATCTAAGGGGTTTGTAGAATGTGCGTTTATCCGAACATACTTTTTAGAGCAAAAAAAACCAAAACGTTTTTGTATAGTTCCTTACATAAACATGAACTTACTGCACCATAAGCCTAATCAAACAAATGATTTATGCTTTCAAAGTTGGCCACAGGGGGCTGTCATCTTGTAACTTTGTTATACATCTTTGCAAGACCAAGACTGTGCACATGCTCAGTGTGATCTGGGCTAAGCTTAGGGATCGTCATAAATGATCAAAACAGCACAAGTCAAATAATATCTGCCAGAAGCCGATACAGCAAGACTGATTAATAATCAGAATATACAGACTGCACTGAGTCCTGTGTTGTCATGTAATCTAATGTGGATTTTATAGTTTTTGTATTGTTTAATAAATCTTTCTCCAACTCTGCAGAACCAGTGGCTGCAACAAAATAATCCTCCAAATAGAATCCCAGTTTATCTGTTTAAATCTGGCTCCATGATCTTTGTCCCTGCAGCTGGAGTTGGAAACAGTAAAGGGGATGTAAAGGCAAAAATAAAATCTAAAACAAATCTCTACACAGTCGCCGACTGCTCTACAGGGAAACAAACAAAGCTGCTGGAGTTCTGCATGGCTGGTAAGTAAGGCGGGGGCTCCCCCTGCTGTTCATAAGTATGATTGTTTCCCTGCACAGCAGTTAGGGACTGTTTGAAGATTCCTGTCCACAGCAGTAAATGAAGGGAGAATTTCACTGCATACAGTCAGGTTTCTTATAAAACCGATAGACATTTTTAATTAAAGTATATTTTAGATAGATTTCTTTTTCATTAAAGAAAGTAAAAATGGGATTTTATTTTTTTGCCTTTACTCAGCCCTCACTAATAAAAATCCATACGTAGTACCCTACATAGTCCCCCCTCTCTGCTACCCCCCCCCACACATAGGTGATTACACCCCGTACTAAACAATATGTATGCACAGAATCCACTATTTTGGATTTGGCCAAACCCCTGAATCCTTACGGAAAGATTCGGCCGAATACCAAACCATATCCGAAACCTAATTTGCGTATGCAAATTAGGCATGGGAAGGGGAAACATTTTTGACTTCCTTGTTTTGTGCCAAAAAGCCATGTGATTTCCCTCCCTTGCCCTAATTTGCATATGCAAATTAGGATTCGGTTCGGCAGAAGGATCAGGCCAAATCCGAATCCTGCTGAAAAAGGCCAAATACCGAACTGAATCCTGGATTCGGTGCATCCCTAGTAAACAATAGCTCTAAGAAGCTTCAACTTCTAAATGTCTGTTTCAAAAGGCCTGTCTTGCTTCCCCTAGTCCCCAGTAAGGTAATACAGGTATGGAAACTATTACCCAGAAGGCTCAAGACCTTGGTTTTTCGGATAATGGACCTTTTTGTAATTTGGATCTTCATACTTTAGGTCTAACAGAAAATCATGTAAACATTAAATAAACCCAATAGGCTGGTTTTGCTTCCAGTAAGGATTAATTATATCTTAGTTGGGATCAAGTACAAGCGACTGTTTTATTATTACAGAGAAAAAGGAAATCATTTAAAAAAAAAATTCTAGATAAAATGGAGTATATGGGCATTTCCGTAATCCAGAGCATTCTGGATAATGGGTTTACAAATGATTTATCCCATAACTACCAATTTTTTATTTGTTCATGAAAAAAACTAGAGGCTTTGAAATATTTGGGAGGCTAGATTTGTTTGCCCCTTTTTTTATTCTAATCTTTTAATAACTCTCATGGTATTCGTGGTTTTATAGAAATGGAGTTTAATCATGCTTTCAAAAACCACTAAAAGTTGACCTCCAATAAATAGGACTTCACGTTCTTACAATGCAGTTGAGTTGGTGGATCGTGTTTGGAAAGCTCTTCCAGAAGAGGACCTCAAATTGGTCATGTCTGGCAACCATTGGTGTTTCAGGAATGAAAGTATCAGATAAAGGTCCAAACATCCATGTAGAAAAAGAAGGAATCTCTGTTGGGATAGTTACCCAGAACTGGTTCCAGAAGATACATTCACTCATCAGTCAGGGAGAGGAAGGCAGGCCGCTGCAGGAGGTGGAGTGTGTGGGTAGATTGCAGACAGCAGTGAAAGTGAGAGAGTTCACAGAATACTAAATATCAGATTCTTCCTTTGATTGTGAAAAAATGAAAGGCTTTTTATTACAAATGGTTGAATGGTCCCAGTTTTCCATTTTTCTAAAATAAATGCTCTAATTGTAGGTTTTCCTGTACAGTGAGATTGAGTAGCAGTACGACAGCTCCCCTGAATACTAATGCAAACTGGGAGATAGTTTTCTCCGCAGAATAGTGAATTTCACTTATATGTCGTGATTTGTCTGAATTTACACTACTTCATCAGCAGACTCATCACATCCAGAATGGCATATTTCTCATGGCAGTATCTTTTTTTTTTCTTCATTAAGTTCCTCGCTTATTTATCTTCCAGACTTCATTTAGCCTAGCTGCCGGAATTCTGGTGTTAGTGGCACCAAACAACCAGATAACAGTTCTCAATCCAAAAAGGAGATACGCAGCATTCCACTGTCTGCTTTATGTGTTCTTTAGTGGTGCAGAAAATTTGTCTGAATGGTTATTTCTGGCTGATTCTGGCTGGTTTTGCATCCAATAAAGGAAAACTAAAGCCTAACTAAAGAAGTTGTCTAGAAATGTTGTATATGATGTTTTGTGCTTGTGTACCAGCCCAAGGCAACCACAGCCCTTTAGCAGTAAAGATCTGTGTCTCCCCAGTAGATGCCCCAGTAGCTCCCCATCTTCTTTTCTGCTGATTCACTGATTCACATGCTCTGTGCTGCTGTCACTTACTGAGCTTAGGGACCCACTCACAATATACACCTGATAGTGTCATAGAAATATAGTCACAATATAAGTCCGATTAGTCATTAATACAGATATGACTATGAAGATTCTCATTCATCCAGGTCATGGTATATCTAACACAAAGTAATTCAAAACAACTGGACTTGCTAAGAAATTTTAACGATGACATTTCACTGCTCATCCGAGCAGCTTCTTCACTTCAGCTGACTGGTGTAGGGGAGTTCTCGGCATATAGACTCTTCCAACAATCCAATCACAATGGCACATTGTAACTCTTCAGAGAGGTGACAGGTGAAATTCACAGAGGTATTGATTGTGTGTAGTTACTGTGATAGGATTACCAATGTGTCATGCAACTCCTAGAAACAGGTGTTACTTTCAAGAATTGCATTAATGGATGTGTGAACAGTTCTGAAACCACCGGTGTATAGATGTTAGAGCAGCATTGTATGTAGCAGACAGGTGGTGTCGAAAGCCCCCGCCTCTTTCAAACCAGCCGTCTTCTTTATCAAGATTTGGACATTGCTATCTTCAAAAAAATGTTCCTTGTCTTTTAGGTGTTTTGTCCTGTAGGGTTTGCCCTCCTATGCTGATCCATTCGCTTAGTGAGCAGTTGTTTTGTCTCCACGACAGGGACGTGGTGTTTGTTAAAAATCTTCCTGAGTTTCTCAGACACTCCAGCTACATATAGAATGACTATGTTTCGCCTACTATTATCGCCTACATCCGCTGGAACACAAACTGGGTGTCATTAGAACTCTGCACCACAGGGCGGAATATGTGGCAACTGATACAGAGTCCAAAGAGAAGGAGCATAAACATCTCAGAGGAGCTTTGAAAGCTTGTGGCTACCCAGACTGGGCCTTTTCAAAACAGCAGCAACCAAGCCCAACAGGAACATCAAAAGAAATTACCGCCCGGAGACGCATAGTAAGCAATACATAGTCATTCCATATGTAGCATGAGTAACTCAGGAGGATTTTCAACAAACACCACGTCCCTGTGTTTTTCAAACCTAGCAACACACTGAGACAAAAACTGGTGCACCCAAAGGATCCAACTCCTAAAGGAAAACAAAGTAATGTGGTATACGGAGTCCAGTGTAGCGATGAGTGCACAGATCTATACATTGGGGAGCCAAAACAACTCCTCACTAAGTGAATGGATCAGCATAGGAGGGCAAACTCTACAGGGCAAGACTCAGCTGTCTTTCTACCCCTTATAAGACCAGGGACACTCATTTGAAGATAGTAATGTCCAAATCTTGGATAAAGAAGACCGCTGGTTTGAAAGAGGCGTAAAAGAGGTGATTCATGTTAAGGTGGAGAAACCAGTCCTAAACAGAGGCGGGGGCCTTTGACACTACCTGTCTGCTACATACAATGCTGTTCTCACATCGGTACCCAAGCAGTTTCAAAACACTTCACACATCCATTCATACAACTCTCACAAGTAACACCTGTGTCTAGGAGTTGCATGACACATTGGTAATCCCATCACAGTAACTACACAGAATCAACACCTCTGTTAATTTCAGATATCACCTCTCTCAAGTGTTACAATGTGGCGTTGTGATTGGATTGTTGGAAGAGTCTATATGCAGAGAACTCCCCTACACCAGTCAGTTGAACAGAAGAAGCTGCTCTGATGAGCAGTGAAACATCTTCGTTAAAATTTCTTAACAAGTCCATTCTTGGTTATCTATCATAGTTCATAAACATTTTTCCTCTTTAGAACTTTGGAAGCATAGAAGGGATGGGATCCACAATCCAGAAAGCTCTGAATTACAGGGGTGTCATCTACCATAAATATATACATGCATTGCCCATTGTCCATATATTGCCTCTCAGCTACATATAATATATCAACATGGTCTTCATTAACTTTCACTTCTGTTTCAATAAAGGAAAAAGTCCTGTAAACTTTTGGTGTAATACCTATATGTATACACACACACATATATATATAAATATACAGCTTCAGTGTAATAGCCTAGTAAAATGGATTAGTATTTGTATTTATATGCTAAGTAACAATTATTAAAAATAAATCCCCCCCCGTCCAATAATAATAGATCTACCCTGTAAAAAGTTTATTAATGTAAATGCTTTATTAAATAAATACTGTTTGTAAACACTGCTTCCAGTCTACTGCAAAACGGCGATAGGGCGACTCACTCTGCAGATCTGCGCTCCACATCTTCCCCCCAAACCCGACCTGCGAAAACCAGAAGCTAAGCGATACAACTGTGACAGCAGCAGGAAGACTACTGACAGCTCAAAAAGTTCAGCAACACTAAGGACACAAAACACTTTCTGTTGCCACCAATTTCCAAGCTTTCTCTATCTAACACAGTGTGCAAGCCGGATTTTAGAGGAAGTGGCAGCAATCCCTTCTTTTCCCCCAGTTTAGCTCATAGTGGCAGGCTTGTGGAACACTGAGTGCTGCACCAGTGCTCACCAAGTCCACACCTCGGCCCCTCACCAGAGCTCAGAGTCGACAGCAACTCCTACTCCAGCTCAGACAAGCCCTCAAAGCCCCTGGTGGCAGAGATGAAGGCCCCGATTAAAACTTTCCTGGTATTAAAGATCGACAAAACTAAAGGCAAAGAGCAACAGAAGACCCATGACACCGGGATTGTTGCCAACAATCACCTGCTCTTTACAGCTAGTGTCGCAAAAAGACAACAGAGCCACAAAGAACAGCATGTTGGGCAGCTGAGGATGTTGTGACGCGAACAGTGGCTACAGGTTGTGGTGGTTGTGGGGCAACGACCGGCTCTGGTTCTGCTTTTTTCTTCTGAGGCTTGAGACTGGATTCTTAGGGAATTAGGGGGCTGAGTACGGGCATTCCTTGTGTTTAGCAACGTCTCACGGCTTTGTTTTGGCACTAACTGTAAAGAGCAGGTGATTGTTGGCAGCAATCCCAGTTTCATGGGTTTCCTGTTGCTCCATGCCTTTAGGTTTTGCCGATCTTTGATAACTGGAAAGTATTATTTAGGGCCTTTGTCTCTGCCACCAGGGGCTTTGAGGGGCTCTTGTCTGAGCTGGAGTAGGAGTTGCTGTGGACTCGGGTGCAGGGCAGAGGTGCTGACTTCTTATTTTCCTCAGGTACAATGAGCTTGTCATCACCTGCTTGCTAGCATGGGAAAGAACACTGGGGCAGCACTCTGTTCCTTAGTCCTGCCAATACGAGGTAAGTTGGGGGAAAGAAGGGATTGGCAACAGAAAGTGTTTTGTGTCCTTAGTGTTGCTGAACGTTTTTGAGCTGTCAGTAGTCTTCCCGCCGCTGTCACAGTTGTATCACTTAGCTTCCAGTTTTGGCAGAAGTCGGGTTAGGGGGAAGATGGGGAGCGCAGATCTGCAGAGTGAGTCGCCCTATTGCCGTTTTGCAGTAGACTGGAAGAAGTGTTTTCAAACAGTATTTTTTTTAAATAAAGCATTGATATTAATAAAATTTATGCAGGGCAGATCTATTATTAGTGGGGGGGGGAAATGGATTTTTTGGTAAAAAATATTTTAGTGTTACAGTTTCAAGGGCAAGCAAGGCTTCCTACCAAACACAATAATGAGAGATTATAAATAATCAAGATAAAAGACTTTGCTGTTTAGTCTAGCCTTTATAACAGCATCTAGGGCAGGTTTATAAGACATTCAGTGGCATTGCTGATGTTGCAGGAATGCAAAAAGGACAATACAACTCAGGGTTAACACCTGTAGTTATTTTATTTACCATTCATTTAATTTGTATTACCGGAATTAGCAGAATTCTCCAACAGAAAAGTCTTTGCAGTGGTGTCGCCATTGAGTTCCATGGCCTTCTGCTTTTGTATTGTCACTCCTGGCTGATGTCTCATATCTATATATTTTGCAATAGGCTGTATGTTATAACCTGCAGTATATGTCGGTAATAGACTCACCTGGATCTACACAGCAGGAGGTTAATTTCTTTCCCAGGAAACTGCTCAGCCTTAAAATTTATCCTTTAACTCATGGAGAGGCACCTTCACATCTATCCACCCAATTTTACTCTTTGCTGGATATTGCTAATACCCATCACTAGCTCATTGTCACCAGGTAATCTAGACACTTAGGGGCACATTTACTAAAGGTAGATTTGAATATTTGAATAAAATTCGAATTTTAAAAATTAGAATTACAAAGTAATTTAGGGCTACTTCGATTATCGAATAGCCCAAAATTTGATTTGAATTGAAAGTATTCAAAAATTCAAATTTCGAAGTACTGGCACTTTAAATATCCTTTGAATTTGACTGTTCGCCACCTTAAAAATGCCGAATTGCCATTTTTGCCTATGGGGGACCTCCTAGCACCTTTTCCTAAGTCCTAGGAATTCAAAGGATTTTGCGCAAAAACGCTTGAATGGAACAATTGATTATTATTCGATCAAATTAGGCTGTTTTCAAATTGTTTGGGGGGGTAGTTTTCGATTGAATATGGCCGTTTTCGATCGAAAATTACCCCCCCCCCAAAATTTGATGGCCGACTTTCGAAGTGTTTCACTTTGAAATTCAACCATTATTAAATCTGCCCATTAAGTTAATGTTAAGCCATGAACTTTGTATGTGACATAACCCTTAAACTCTCTTTAATATTACTTTGGAGTATCTTGTTCTGTCTGTTTTGTGTCCCAACTCTACAGAACACAACAGTATGACATCATGAATTAATTTGTTAGTCTTCCTATATTTGGCACTTATACAAAGGTATGTGGCAATCATGATTCCATGTTCATGTTGCAGTTTGGAATTCTATATTGATTGCTGTGCTTAACTTGTATCACCCCTAAAATTAGGTGGAGAACTTGAGTTGGGTTCCAGTTTGAGTCTGTATGGCTTGACTGGTCGGAATGAAATACTTGTTGAAATTACTGTGCCTAATTTGGGCCTTTCTTATTTTCAAAGACTTGTTTTGATTAAATCCATATGCCTGGAGAGCATCCACCATATTGGTGATGTTATTGTGTATAAATTGGGCAACCTAGCAGATCAGATGTGAGAAATTAGTTTAAATACTTTGCACAATCTATGATGTTGGACTGATAAGTCACCCCTTCCCCAGTATGGTAGCATTTCCCAGTATGGTAGCATTTCCTACTTACAGCTATTGGGTTTATGACTTGGCTTTCCACTTTGGGAAAAGTAAAAGATAAACTGGGCAGACCATCTCCACTAATGTGTATTTGGTTCCTTGTGTAACACATGAGAGGTGCAGTGTATGGCACAATGTTATTACAATGCCGACATAGAGGAGATGTTGTCGGCTTGTGAAGATGTTGACATAAAGTGGTGGATAAGTGAAATGAAAGGGCAATGACACAAGAGAATCAGCAGGATATTTCATTATTCCTATGGAGAACCTACTTGTGGGTACAAAAACAATATGTTCCCATTCTTTACGAACTGGTTCTGTAAATATTGTCTCAAAGTGTACGACTGGGGGGATTTGTGTGGGAAGCTGCTAAATTACAGCAGGATTTGACATCAGAAATAGTTATTTTTATTGTATTTGTTTTGCAATGTTTCACAGCAGTAGCAGGTTGTTATAAGCCGACAAACAAAGGCAAAACAGCAGAAGCCCAACAGAGCTGCACAATAAAGCAAAATCCAGGGCTAGGTAAAAAAAACACACAAACTTTGTATGATGCAGCGTTATAGTGTTATAGTGCCTGTGTGATTTGCTGTGTAGATTAATTCTCTGCTGAGTGGGCAATATAGATGTCATCTCTCCTTTACAGTTCACTTGATATAGTTTATATATGGTATTAAATATACAGTTAATGGATTTGTTAACCAGAAACCTGTTATCCTGAAAGCTCCCAATTACGGAAAGGCTGTCTCCCATAATCTCCATTTTATCCAAATAATTCAAATTTTTTACAATAAATTCCTTTTTTGTGTAATAATAAAACAGTAGTTTGTACTTGATCCCAACTGAGATATAATTAAAGGAACAGTGACACCAAAAAATTTAAGTGTTTTAAAGTAAAGAAAATATCATGTAGTGTTGCCCTGCACTGTTTAAACTGATCTGTTTGCTTCAGAAACACTACTATAGTTCATATAAACAAGCTACTGAGTAGCAATGGCAGAAATTCAAAAACGGCTACATGGCACAGGATAAGTAATGGATAACAGATAACACCATTATGTTACAGAGCTTATCTGCTGTGTAACTTGAGCTTTTCTCCTTTGACTAGTTGCCCCCATGGCTACACAGCAGCTTATTTATATAAAAAATAGTAGAGTTTCTGAAGCAAACACTTCAGTTTTACCAGTGCAGGGCAACACTGCTTTATATTTCATTTTTTGATGTTACTGGTCCTTTAATTGTTATTGGAAGCAAAACCAGCCTATTGGGTTTATTTAATGTTTACATTAAATGTTCTTGTAGACTTAAGGTATCAAGACCCAAATTACAGATAGATCCATTATCCGGAAAACCCCAGGCCCCTAGCATTCTGGATAACAGGTCCCATACCTGTACCTTGTACTTGATCCCAACTATGATATTATTAATCCTTATTGAAAGAAAAAGCAGAGTATTGAGCAGAGTATTGAGTGCTTGATCCCAACTAAGATATAATTAATCCTTTTTGGAAGAAAAATCTGAATTTTGAGCGTATTTAATGTTTACATGATTTTCTAGTAGACTTCAGGCATGAATATCCAAATTACAGAAAGATCCATTATCCAGAAAACCCCAGGTCCATAACATACTGCATAACAGGTCCCATACCTGTAACTTGTACTTGATCCTAACTAAGATATTATTAATCCTTATTGGAAGAAAAAACAGAGTATTGAGCTTATTTGATGTTTACATGATTTTCTAGTAGACTTCGGGCATGAATATCCAAATTACAGAAAGATCCATTATCCAGAAAACCCCAGGTCCATAACATTCTGCATAACAGGTCCCATACCTGTAACTTGTACTTGATCCTAACTAAGATATTATTAATCCTTATTGGAAGAAAAAACTGAGTATTGAGTTTATTTGATGTTTACATGATTTTCTAGTAGACTTCGGGCATGAAGATCCAAATTACGGAAAGATCCATTATCTGGAAAACCCCAAGCATTTTGGCTAATAGTTTCTATACCTGTATTACCTTGCTGGGCACATGACAGGCCTTTACAAATGGACACTTAGAAGTTGAAGCTTCTTAGAGCTATTGTTTACTATGGGGCTTTTAATGGAACCAATCAGGAAATATCCTGTTCATATCTTTCAGTAGCAATTCCTGCGGGAGCTTTCTGTGAGATGTACAATGCAATCCATTTCACACATTCAGCAATACTCGAGGGATCTGCTCCTTTATAAACAATCCGCCTCACCAGCCAACATTATGTAACGTCCAATTGTTATGATAAAGGAGTTTTAAGAATTTCTTAATCCAGGAAGAGTCATTGGTTCATTCAGCTGAAACACAGGGAGGCAACACCTGAGTAGGGGGACACTGGACTGAATTTGAATGGCAAAGTATAAGCGAATATTTGTGAAGGATGAAACAGATTAAAGTTGGACTTGGGTTGGACCAAGAATGCGATGGCGGAAGTTGTAGCCAATGCTCAAAGTACAAGTACAATGATGGCATCTCCCAATTGTGTTTGATAGGAAATTGGCAGAGTTTGTTCTTTTAAGGGAATTCTCATCTTCTCTTCTCTTGCTCATATTCCAGTCTCTTATTCAAATCAATTCATGGTTGCTAGGATTAAATGGACCCTAGTAACCAACATTCATATTGCTTTTGGCCTGAAAATAACTGTTCCCACTGAGCAAAATGTGAAGCGACACGGGGAGGTTTTAGGAGTTTAATGGGCACAATGTCTCAGAGCCATGAAGTGTGTCATAGGAACATGGAAGCATGTGACATGAAGGATTTCATGGAGGAGGGTTGAAGGTGGAGTTCTCATATAGTGGAACCAGAGAAAGGGAGAATTTAGGGGCATGGACGGTACTTAGAATAAATGCAGGCAGAGATAAGAGCACTGTTAACATATGTATGTATGCTTCTATATACAGGTATGGGACCTGCTATCCAGAATACTCGGGACCTGGGGTTTGCGAGATAACAAATATTTCCGTATTTTGGATCTTCGTACCTTAAAGGGCAAGGAAAGGCAAAGAAGTAAAATCCCATTTTTACTTTCTTTAATGAAATAGAAATCTATCTCCAATATACTGTAATTAACAAGTGTGCACAATTTACTGTTGTGGATAGGAATTGCCAGATGGTCCCTAACTTCTGGCAGGGAGACAATCATACTTATGAACAGCAGGGGGAGCCCCTGCCTTACTTACCAGCCATGCAGAACTCAAGCAGCTTTGTTTTTTGATCATTTATGACGATCCCTAAGAAGCCCAGACCACACTGAGCATGTGTATGTAGTCTAGTCTTGCAAAGATGTATAACAAAGTTACAAGATGACAGCCCCCTGTGGCCAACTTTGAAAGCATAAATCATTTGTTTGATTAGGCTTGTGGTGCAGTAAGTTCATGTTTATGTTTAGTATACAAAATACACCATTTCTAGCCTTATTCTATTTATCCCTATTTATCCCTGATGTTATTCTATCAGGGATAACATTTTTCCCCAAAAGGTGCCCTTTAAGCAGACTGGGCCAGCGGGGCACCAGGAAAAAACCCAGTGGGTCCCTGACCCTTGTGGACTCAGCTGGCCCAGGTCCGCACCCACATCGTTTTCTTGAGGCCGCAACCCCCCTTTGCTGGAGGTTGCGGCAAAAAAAGAATGTGCACTGATGCTGCACTCTAGGGCTGCCGACGTCTGGGGGGGCCCTGATGCCCAGTCCGACCCTGCCTTTAAGTCTACTAGAAAATCATATAAACATGAAATAAACCCAACGGGCTGGTTTTGCTTCCAATAAGGATTAATTATATCTTAGTTGGGATCAAGTACAAGCTACTGTTTTATTATTACACAGAAAAAGGCCATACATTTTTAGAAATATGGATTATTTGAATCAAAAGGAGTCTATGGCCGACAGCCATTCTGTAATTCAGAGCTTTCTGGATAACGGGTTTCATAACTAGATGTTGGTTAGCCCCACAGCAAATTTATTTTAGGGTCCCCAAAATATCCAGAGGTTGTCCTGTTGTACCCATATATATTGAAATTGCTTATTAAGTACTGCCTCTTACTACCCCCTATACCTCCTGGCCCCCTGCAACCGCAGGGTCTGCCTCCTCTGTAGTTATGCCCCTGCGAATAATGGATCCCATAACTAAATTGACAACACATCCATGAATCAATAAGCACTTATCATGGTGAGATATTTCATTTCATCAGCTTTAATTTTGCATATATCATATTCCAAAATGGCACATCACTATTTTGATTGCCTGCATTATGTAATTAAGTGTCCATTACCAGCCAGCTTTGTGGGGCATGCTGGGAACATTCAGCTGGATAGGGGAAGTCTATACAATATAGTTGTGCAGCTGAATGGCTCTGCCTTGCACCATTTCTTTACTCCTCTAGTCTGGTGCCAAACTTCATTATACAAAAAAGTGCGGTGCTAAGTTTCAATGTGAGCTACAGCAGCCATAAAATAAAGTGCTAGCTCTGTGCAGTTTTAAGTGTGAGCTAAAGAATTAGTGCAAGCTAAAGTATAATGTGTCATTGCTAGTTTAAAGGTTGACTGTGAGAATTTGTTTTAGTGCAATATGAGGCAGTTAGTGCCAAGATGTACAATCTAGGGATGCATCGAATCCAGGATTCGGCTTTTTTCAACAGGATTCGGCCAAATCCTTCTGCCTGGCCGAACCGAATACTCATTTGCATATGCAAATTTGGGGCAGGGAGGGAAATCACGTGACATTTTGGCACAAAACAAGGAAGTAAAAAACGTATTTCCCTTCCCATCCATAATTTGCACATGCAAATTAGGGTTCGGATTTGGTTCGGTATTCGTACGAATCTTACGGGAAGGATTCCGGTTTTGTCCGAATCCAAAATAGTGGATCCCTAGTACAATCATAGGGTTGAGGTAGTGTCGGACTGGCCCAGCATGACACCGGGAAAAAACCCGGTGGGCCCCAACCCTTAATTGGCCCCCTCCGGGCCAGGCCCCTCTCGCGATGAAATTGTAAATAAAAAAAAAATTTTTCTAAGCGCCATTCATGCGGGTGCACCAGACAGCACCTTTGAAGCCGGCATGCGAGTGGCACCCCATTACACAGGAGCACCAAGGTAGGGGGTCAGGGGGGACGAGGGGGCCCTGGACAGTAATCCTGGTGGGCCCATGGCCACCCAGTCCGACTCTGGGTTGAGGGGTTTAGTTGCCCTTTAAGCAATACTCTATTTTTTTTCCTCAATAGGTTTGTTGAGTTTTTTTTTCATTATTATTTTTGGAATCATCTCAACAACCAGTGGACCATTAATAAGAACATTCGAGAATGGTACAATGTTTCACTCTGCAGAGGAAAGCAATTCCAGTTGTTATATAGGGTACCAGGCAAGTGGGCGCATGATACGTGTCTTTGACAGACTGCTACATATAATAGCAATTATAGCTTGACATTTCTGTAGCTTTAAGATCTTGCATGGCGTTAGCATTGGCTATGGCTGGATTAAAGGAATAAGGCTGAGGATCTTGTTCATAGAGTATAGCAGCAGGTCCCGTGGGAGCTTTCTGTAGGATTTGCCAATACAAATCCATTATAGACCACAAGTATTTAGTCATTCCGTCTATGCCAACGGTACTCAGGAGATTCCCTTTCTAAACAACAAGCCTTGCCAGCCACGGTCGTTTTAAAAGGTTAATTAATTATGATAAAAGAGTTCTCTGTAATTGGCTTTACTGGAAAGAAACTACAGTTACTCCTTTGTGGGAACTGGATGATGGGGTTTTGATGCCTGATATGCAATTCAATGATGAATGGTGGATAAACCGGCTGGAAATCTGGTTTCTGGATGGCTAAAAAAAAATGTAAAATCCTATTTTCTTGTCTATTTTGATTATGCACTTATAAAGTAAGCTTTTTTTGGTAATGGACGTAGTTATTGGAGAATTCTCAATGTTGTTGCAGATAATTCATTACAAGAGCTGGCGCAATGACTTATCTTCAAGTATGAATATTTAAAGCTGTATATACACTAGTCACTGAACCCTGTAGTGGGTGAATGGCAAATATGAACCCCTTGTGTTGATGCAGAACAACCAAAGGGCCCGGTATTTTGAAGGGCTGCACAGGTCAAAACTTCCTGCCCAGTTTTCCAAAAACCAGGCGGGATTACCATGATTGACACGATGATCGGCCAACTGCTGACTGCATGGGCCCACCCACTGACATCATGGGCCTGCCTACTGATATCACAGGCCCACCCCCCTGCCTGGTCTCAGCCATCCAGAAAGGTGGCAACCCTAGGCTTATCATTAATTGTTCTTTAAATGGTATAATAAGTATAATAAGTACAATTAATAGGCGATTAAATATTCAACAAAATCCAATAAAATATCGTACGATTGAACGATTCTACAAAAAGTCGCAGAAAAAATGTTCGAATATTCACCAAAATTGTACGAATCGATCTATTCGATGCGACCGAATATTCCATATCCGATAGTCGAAAATACTTAATTTGTATAATCGGATAGTGGCA
>CM044434.1:151766647-151778581 GCA_024363595.1 Xenopus borealis
TGGTTGCTATGGGTTGCTGCTCCTGGGCAAACATATTCTATTTTTATTGCATTACCTCTATACATTCTATCAGACTCAAATGTTTACACCACTACAGCAATAATAAGTATTTATGCTAATGAGGATGTTGCGTTTCTCTTCCATCATATTTCTGCTGGTAGGAAAATGTTCCCTTGTAGCTCCGACGTGAATACAATCCCAACTGTCACAAATTATCCTTTTCTGTCCAACAACTGGCAGTTATGAAAGGTTTTTATTAATGGCAAGCACTTGAGTCATAGGGGTATTGGGCTTTTCTTCTAAAGATAAAATGTTCTGGTGGACGTTACCTATGCCATTAGCCTAACACATCAATATAAACATTAAGAAAGCAGAGAAACCAATGACGCTGTATAATTAGTGCAGCCCCCATAAAATACCCTCCCCCTTCCACTTACTGTCATGATCGGCCAAGCAAGGTCTATATCTCCCCTTGGGTTTCTTTGGTCCAGTTGAGAGGCAGATCGCTCTAGATCTTCTGGAACTGGAGCGTGGCTGTGCCTGTGGAAGTGGGACATTGGGATCTGGCGCAGTATAAAATATCTAATAAAGAAAAATAAAATAATTTTAATCTAAAGGAGAACAAATCCATTCAATCTCTGCATAATCCCATAGAAACATTTATACTGGAGAGTATCTGGCCATATTGGCAATAAGATAACAAGCTGAGCATTTCCATTGCTGTTGGGGGACGTTTCTGCTTGAACCGGTAACAATTATCTCATCTTTTAGCATCTGAAAATCTTTCCATATTGCTTGACAAGAACAAGATCTGCAACAACACGGAGGAACAGAAAAGTATATGGGACCACTGGTGTCTCCTGTACTGGACATACGTGGAAGCTATACACTAAATACATTTACATTTATTTATTCCTTATACTGTATATAAGCATTTAACTGCTTAATAATTACAGAAATTTTACATTATTACAAACTTTTCTATGCAATTTATCCTTATTGAAGTTCTTTTTGTTAGAGTATTCCGTCAGCTGACTGAAAAATAATGCCCATTTTTCACTTTAGACTAAGAATCCATAATAATGAATAGCTGGTGCTCTGGTTCCGTATTGGAAGCAATGCACAGTAGGAAAGCATATTCATTTTTCATTTCCAAATCTGTTGACAGAAAGTGAATAATCCCAGTGTGTTGTTGGCCCTGTGCTAAATGCTCCCAAACAACATTTGCTTACTTGCAATAATGTTCTATTAAAGAAGATCACTTTTTAAATATTTTTTTACATTAAGTTTTATGAATTCAACTTGCGCCAGGGAACTTTGTCTGCAAAAGAACGTTCCTCCTTTAATCCGATAATAAATGGGTTTCCCATGCATCATCTGTGAAGGACACAGCAGTTACTGGCCAACTCCCAAGGGAAAGCCAACTACATGGAGCTGTGCAAATGCCTTATGTCGAGCATCACGTGGACCATCTCTGTCCAGATCAGGACTTGATGTTATTCATCAGGAAGGATAAAGTCACCAACCTTTAATGATCCTTTTCAGAACTAAAGCTTTTTAGAAGCTGAAACATATAACTATGCTGTCACAGTTAATGTATATTTGACTTTCTTTGTCCTTTATTAGATAAGCAGCTGCAGCATGGGAAGGACATCTCTATTTTCATTGTCAAGAAACCACCAAATGTTCCTGTGGTTATGGAATAGGTACCTTTTCGTAGTGCTCAATTAGAATTTCCACTACTATATTCTGGAATTTGATGTTCATCATTGCTGCTACGGTTTCTTCTTGCGCTCTCATCAAGGTTGGCCCAAAGATGACTCCAAGATTAGAGATTGTCATCAGGTTTTGTTGGCTGTGCATCGATACCCTTAAGAGGAACAGAAGCCCCACATTACCTAATACATATTACAGTCACAAACAGAACCCAGCAACTGACACATTTCTTCCTTGCCCCAACTCACACTCCCAAATAGGGACCCTGACCAGCTTAGCTGAGGCAATATCAATAGAACTAGGGAAAAGGGTGATGAACACATAGGAGACAAATATAAAGGGTAGGGTAGGAGTATGTAAGTAATCTGCGTTGTTCAAGCTATCGGTAATAAAAGGGGCTTTTTACTTGACAAGGTGCTTGATTAAGATGTCCAGCATCTCACGGTTTTTTTCAGGCAACTTGTGGAATAGGGCATGGACTGCTTGTACCCTGTAGTTCTGGTCATCTGATTCTGGAGAGAAAAACAAAAAGATACCCAGATTCCGTGAGAGAGTACAGTTTTCTACATTACATGTATGCATGTGCAACAGTCAGTCAAGTTATCCTAGACAGTCACCATCAGCCTGTTTCTCTCCAGCTGCCGTTAGGATAAAGGGATCTGTAGACCTAGAACATTTATACACAACTGGTACGCTCTGGTCAAAGCACACATTCAATCATACTGGTGCAGGGGTAATATTTTCCATTAAATACCAGCTCTGCCCCAATAATATCAAACTGAAGGCCCTACTTTTTTCAGAAGTCCATGCCTGACAGTTGCAGAACCAAAAAAAAATATTCCAAGAATGCTTCTATATACAGCTTTATGTACGGTTACATTTAAGCAGAACTGTCCCTTAATGTACCTATTTGCTCGATCAATCATTAGTTGACCATCTAAATAAATAGCATTGTGACAAAATCATGAGCAGGGAATTCTGATAAGAACAGGTCTAGCTTCCTCTAATGTTTATATGGCAGTAGTATCCTTTGATGCTGGTGGGGATGAAAAAATAAATGAACAGCTAAATGTAATTGTCAACAATGTAATTGTTAGTTATGGGGTTATTTAGATTCATTCCAATGTGTAATTTTTGGAGAATGATAACTTTTTTGGATAAATGGGACCAAATCTGGAACGAGCATAATGCATTACTAAAAGGCAACAAACCATGTGATTTTTTTTTACATTTTAAAAGTCTCCATACCCTTGTTGAACATGGGTTTGGGCCAGGTTATTTAGAATCAACTGAACTGTAGATGGTCTGCTGGTCCCACTGTCAACCTATTGGTTGGATAGTGCTATGCCAAGCCTGCTGCACCCTCTGATATTACCGTAGAGCAGGGGTCCCAAACCTTTTATTATTCAAGAGCAACATTCAGATGTTGGGGAGCAATATCAACATGAAAAAGTCTTGCAGGTGCCAAATGAGGACTGTGGTTGACTATTTCATAGCTCCTATGTGGACTGACAGTCTACAGAAGGTTCTGTTTGGCAGTACACCTGTTTCTTATACAGCCAAAACCTGCCTCCAAGCCAGGAATTGAAAAAAGCACCTGCTTAGAGGCCACTGGGAGCAACATCCAAAGGGTTTGTGAACAACATGTTGCTCATGGTGGTTGGAAATCACTGCTGTAGAGGGAGGATACTGCTTTGGTAGTAGTTTCTTCTAACCTTGGGCAGGGTTGGGCTCAGGCTGAGAAGGGGCTTGTTAGGGCAGGCGAGGGGACTAGAGATAACAGCACCTAGCTATGTTGCATAAGGGATGGGCAGTATGTGGACAGGAGTTGTATATATGGAGCACATCAAAACTTTGATATCAGTATAGGCTCTGATGGATTCAGTTAGCTCTCCAGCACTTGAAACGCTGTCTATAATAAAAGAGCCTTCAGATCTTTTCATAGTGCAGCTGCAAGTTCATCCAGTTGGCAATCACTGGATCTGTCCACAAACAGCAAGGTTCTCAGGAGAATGCACATGTCACAGAAAGTCCATAAGGACGGTGGACAATCATTAGGGGTAATAGACCACACAAAGAGATGATCAGGACTATCTAATCATAAACTATCCAGCCAATCACGCAGTGCCTGGCAATATAAACCTCACGAAGATAAAGAGATGTGGGTTTTGGGTAAATAAAAGAAAGCCTTAATGTAGGAATCAATATTTACTCACTGACTGCAAGTATAAAGTCCTTGTGCAACTTGTAGGTCATCAAAGGTTCAGAAAGACATCTGGGGAAACACAAACACAGTTCACAGATTGGATATAGCCATGTAAGGAATGGACTCTCACTGCACATAGGAAAATGGGAAAGGAACAGCAACTATGGAGAGCACCACCCTCTTGCCATAAAGAGAGGTTGCATCCTATATCATACTTGCAATAGGCAGAATGTTCTTCTTCTATAAGGCAAAGTAAGAACATTACACTCCTGCAATGACGGAAAATAGCTGTCCCCACCAGACGTGCAACTTCAATACTCAATCTTTACAAAATGGTTAAGGCCAGTGGTGGATTAATGAGATGTTCTAGGCTACTGCTGGGTCCAGATCCAGACACGGGTGTGCTTGAGCTCTCTTCGCTGGTTTAGGTTTGGTGCACAGCATTGATGTCAAATGCCCCTGTGCTGTGGGCTTTAGACAGAATATTTGATCTAGTAGGCAGTTTCTCTTGGTGTTTCATTAAAGTATGCACTCAGTGATTTACCATCCAGCAACTGCATTAAAAATATCCTGACATCCCACCTGGCCATTTCTGTTCCACATGGACAAATCCCATCTCTGCTTTGGCCACACGCCCTTTCTCGTGAGCCACACAAATTGTACAATGGTGGGAGGCATGACTGCGCCATTTGCATTATAATTGTAAAGGTATGGGAAACCCAATATCCATAAAGCTCCGACTTATGGAAAAGCTGTCTTCCATAGATTCCATTATAATCCAATAATCCAAATTTTAAAATAATAAAACAGCAGCTTGTACTTATGATATAAGTAATCCTTATTGGAAGCAAAACCAGCCTATTGGCTTTATTTAATGTTTACATGATTTTCTATTATTAACATGTATTGCTATTAGGGTTATGTTAGGAAGATCCACATTACTGAAAGATCCATTATACAGAAACCCCCAGGTTCTGGCCATTCTGGACAACAGGTCCCATACCTGTACCAGTAACACATCCTGCTTACCTGAGGTAGTTCTTTAGTGCACTTGTTATGGTTTTATTATCCCACAGATCCAAGTCAATATCCATATCTGGAGGGGCTTTTGGCGCTTAAAATACAAAACAGAAGCAAATTATATCACATTCAGGTATTAAAAAAGCCTTAAACCTTGAAACTCTTTTGTTCCTACAGGGAGGACCTTGTTCACCATTCATACCAGTCCCCGCACCAGAGGAACTTACAAGTTCTCTATCACTCAAACACACCCAGCAGGTTCATTGTTATCTGGAGCAATATGTTCCCAAACATTGCCCACAACCCCATAATCTTAACAGTTAGCCCTCCCCTATTGCACCCCAAAATTCATAACTATCTGTTTAGCAAGTTCACATACAGCATGTATCCAATGGCTGCCATAGTAGCTTGGGAGCAAGAAAGTAAGGGGCAGATTTACTAAGGGTTGAATTTCAAAGTTAAAAAACTTCAAAATTCGAGCATCACATTTTTTTAAAGGCCATTTTCGATCGACAACGGACAAAATCTGTCTGTTTTCGATCAAATATAAATCGTTCAAATGCTTTGTTTGATTTGAACACTTCGAACGACTTCCAAAAAAGTCCTTCGATTTCCTAGGACTTAAAAAATTATTTTCTGTACAGGTTCTAGGAGGTCCCCATAGGCTAAAATGGCAATTCAGAAGATTTAAGGTGGCAAAGTGTCAAATTTGAAGGATTTTAAAGAGATAGTTCTTCGAAATTAAAAATTTTTTCAATTCAAATCGAATTTTGGGCTATTCGATAGTCGAAGTAGCCCTAAATGACTTTGAAATTCCAATTTAAAAAATTTGAATTTATTTTGAATATTCACTCTGCCCCTTAGAGTACGACAGGTAAATGAACAAAGGAAGTTTATTTGGGTCAAAAGCATTTAGAGGCCAAACATAAAACAGGTGATTGCTTATTAATTATACTTTGGGGCAGATTTACTAAATTCACATGAATTCACATAAATGATTAGAAATTCGATCGAATTTTCAAAAATATTTGAATTTTGAATATGCAAATTAGGTGACTTCGACCAGTGAATTGTTTACAATTCGATCGATTAGAATAAAAATCTATTCGAAATTACTTACCCTTTAAAATTTTATTAGACTGCCTAGTTCGCCAGGTTCAACCTACCGAAGTGGGGTAAGTGAATTTAGATTGAATGGTTAAAATGGTTCGATTCAAATCGATAAATTGATTTTAACGATCAATAGAATTTTTATATTCAATCTTTCATGTGAATTGCGGTAAAAATCCAACGAATTCAAAGGATTTTTATTCCCTAACTATTTACATGAAAAAAATTCGAAATTCGACCAATAGTAAATCTGCCCCTTTGTGTTCAAATCATTCCCCTCATTATACACTTTTATTCTGCAGCCACAAAATGACTTGTGTAGAATCTGATAAACAGAATTCAGAGGGCGACAGCTGTGAAATTACCGCGCTAATAAATTGAATTTGAACACGACTTTTAATTCCGACAACATTGCTGAGTAAATCAAAAACGTAGAACAACATTCTGTTCTCTTATTCAAAGGACAAGTATAAAGTGGGAATGTTGGTTATGATTGACACGGGTCAGGCTACCGTTCTGCTCCTTTCAAACCAAGGATGCACCGAATCCAGGAGTTGCTTTGGTACTTGGAAGAATCCAACACCAGATTCAGATTCAAGCTGATCTATAGCCACGGTAGATACATTTTGGTTGGGATCATCCACCTGGCATATACTGTATCAAATGGATTTTAATGGTACAGGTATGAGATCCATTCTCTGGAAACCCGTTATCCAGAAAGCTCCAAAGTATGGAAAGGCTGTCTCCTATAGACCCCATTTTATTTCATTCAAATTAGTAATTCAAATTTTGTACAATTATTTAATAATTCTCTGTAATAATAAAACAGTAACTTCTAATTGATCCAAACTAAAATATAATTAATCCTTATTGGAAGCAAAAACAGCCTGTACAAGTACAAGCTACTGGTAAGTAAAGAGTTAGGGGCATATACCCAGGGTAACAATTGGGTTGGGGGGGAGCAAGGAGGGGGTTTATGTATGGTAGGGGGTTAGGGAATTTTAAAGGACCAGAAACATCAAAAAATTAAATTTTTTAAAGTGATAAAAAAATAATGCAGTGTTGCCCTGCACTGGTAAAACTGCAGTGTTTGCTTCAGAAACACTACTATTGTTTATATAAATAAGCTGTCGTGTAGCCATGGGGGCAACTAGTCAAAGAAGAAAAGGCTCAAGTTACACAGCAGATAAGCTCTGTAGAACATAATGTTATCTGTTATCCATTACTTATCCTGAGCCGTTTTTCAATCTCCGCCATTGCTACACAGCAGCTTGTTTATATGAACTATAGTAGTGTTCCTGAAGCAAACAGATCAGTTTTAACAGCACAGGGCAACATTACATGATATTTTCTTTACTTTAAAATACTTTAATTTTTTTGGTGTTACTGTTCCTTTAATAAGAAGGGTTTAGTTTTACTTTAAGGTATAACAATTACAGAAAGATCCATTTAAGATCCGGAAAACTCCAGGCCCCAAGCATTCTGGATAACAGGTTCCATACCTGTACATATATGGCCATCTTTAACCCTGAGTGCGCTATTGTTTTATAATCCTATTGAGTCCACAATAGGCTGTGGTTTATCAGATCAGACAAATGGGATGAAAGGGGTTGTTCACCTTTATATTAGCTTTTCGGAGAGTGATATTCAGAGACAATTAGCAATCGGTTTTCATTTGTGGTTATTGAGTTATTTAGCTTTTTATTCAGCAGCTCTTCAGTTTACAGTTTTGCCAGCATCCTAATTCCCCTAGTAACCCTGCATTGATTACAGCTATAACAATACATTTGTAGCCTTACAGAGCATTTGTTTTTATATGGGTCAGTGACCCCCATTTGAAAGCCTGCAAAAGTCTGAAGAAGAAGACAAATAATTGGAAAAAAAAACCTATAAAACATAACGAAGGCCAGTTAAAATACTGCTTAGAATGAGTCGTTCTATAACATACTAAAAGTTAATTTAAAGCTGAAGCACCAGACATGGGTCGTTTCATATACAGTAGCTGAAAATGGAACATAAAAGCGGTGACTCCCTAGGGTTTGTCTGTGGCAATGTAACATGTAAATATCAGCGCAGGTACATTTAGGAGTAAAGTTGCCCTTGAACGAAACAAACTCACTTACAGAATACCGAGTTCATGAACTTCTGCACTTTAGAGTTAACGCCTCCAATTCTGTAAAGCCCCAAAATAGTGATCCCTGGATGGAAACATTGGTGAAAGTAAACATTTTATGTTGACGTGGAAATATTGCAGCTGGGTGACAGTAACACAATAAGATGGAAATGGGAAAAAGAATGAACAAATGCCTTTACATTTACCCCTGAACAAACCAACATAAATATATACACGCGTGAAGATATAGTACATCAGATGTAGAATGAATGCAGATGCTTTTATTTTTATTCACAATTTCAGGCACAATGATATACGGATATTTAAGGGAATGATCTACACACAGGGGCTCATTTATCAACACTGGGCAAATTTGCCCATGGGCAGTTACCTATAGCAACCAATCAGTGATTAGCTTTTTAAAGCCAGCTGCAAGTAGATCAATGAAAGCAGCAATTTGATTTGCCCAGTGTTGGTAAATGACCTTGAGTGACTTCTAAATCTCAGGACAACATTGTTGGCCAAAGGGATATAAAGGAATGATTTGCAAGTCTCCGCCCATAATGCTTCATGTTTCAGTTAAATTCTCATTTTTAGTATGAAGGCAGTGCTTTGTATATGGCGTGAGGCAAGTAAATGCCTTCTGTTTTCAGAAGGTTCTATGTTGCATGCCTTGCATGTGAAGTCCTTTTTGGCTCCTTTAAGCCCGTCTCCCCCTAACTAGGCTAATGGGGCCTTACACTGAGAGATCTGCTCGCTTGGCAATGTCGCCAAACGAGCGGATCTCTCCTCGATATGCCCATCTTGATGTAGGCAATATAGGGCTGATCCGAAAGTGGGCCCTGGGGGTGATTATAACAGAGGTAAACGTGCGGACGGAACATGAGACTGCATCAGCGAACAGATCCAACCAAACGACAGATGGCAGCCCATCAGACGGCCCCATACATGGGCCAATAAGCTGCCGACTAGGGGGCAAATTCCCTAACCTGTGAAGTTGCGCAAGCGAGGGCTTCGCTAGCGTTTGCCACACTTCGGCAGGCGTAGTTTCGCACAGCTACGCAAATTCGCTAAAATGTGAATTTTCACTCAGGGCGGCGAATGTTACCGAAGTTGCGCTATCGTTACTTCGCCAGGCAAAGCGCATTTTCGCTAGCAAATCGTGATGTCTAATTTAATCATTCTAAGTTGAAAGTATAATAAAAGCGTATGTTACAGCCACTACATTCCACTACACGAGCCCAGGAAACCTTTAATAAATAAAATAAAGTTGTCCTATTGCCCTACATGTGCCCCCTGTATAGTTGTGTTGCCATATGTTAGGAAATGTAGGGGGGGAAGGAGGGTAACCCCCCCAAAAAAATTACGCTATTGTTCAGACTATACCCCTAAAAAAAGTAAAAGATTTTTTTTGGGATTTAGAAAAAAAATTAACTTTTTTTATTTTAAACTCAAATCTATTGTATTGAACTTTGCCAGGTCTGAAGGTGGCAAAGTAAAGTCTAGCGCAAGAGGTAACGTTCATCTTAGTGAATTAGCGTAGTTACGTCTCTTCGTAAGCGCAACTTCGCCTTGCGTAAGGGTGTGAAGTTGCGCTAGTCTATCTACTTCACTTTGAAATGTGGCACTGAACTGGATTCAAAATAAAGTGTGTTTTTATTGCTAAAGATCCATTTGGAGTTTTATTTCAGACAGCTATCATCTAATACTATATACAGTTTGTATTGATATTCTAACCCCTTCTTTTTGGTTAATTGGCAGCTCAGTAAGTAATTAATCCTCCACTTCTCCTCAATCTCTTCAACAATTACTCGCTATTTTATTGGTTTGCACATATTTGATTTTCAGCCATAGATTGGATTGTGGTATTGTATGCTATATCTCATTATCCCATTTGTACTTACTGTAGAAAATTTATATCCCATGAGCCATAGGCCTCAAGCTTAGCTTAAACTGCCAGTCAAAAGTGGCACAAGGGCACAGCTATAAGCCTTTCGTTACAAATTGCTCGAAGGAGCCAGCATTATATGGTTCCCTGTAATGACAAGTGAGTAGAGGTGTTACTATAGAAGAAGCAGACTCCACAGTTGCAGGGGGCCCAGGGAACAGGGGAGCCCAGACTGTGGGGTCTGCTTTCTATATAGCTAATTCGAAAACCCTCTCCTCGCCAGTTTCTCTCTTACCGGCAAGGAAGGGGATGCAAGTCGTGGAGGGCCATGGGCGGAGCTGGGCAGTCTGTGGGCAGAGTCAGGGTGGCTTGTGGGTAGGGCATGGGTGGAGTTAGGCGGGACGTGGGCAGGAAGATGGTGATAGGTAGTGATGGGCGAATCCATCCCGTTACGCTTCAGCGAAAAATTCGCAGAATGAGTCAAGTCATTTTCGGCGCATCGCGTCATTTCCGGCAAGCGTCATTTTTTTGACACGCGGCTCGTTTTTATAACGCCAGAAAATTTTCGGCAGGCAAATTTATTATCGCCCATCACCAGTGATAGGAAAGCCCTCTGAAGGTGTTTTTTTGCAAGGGGGCCCGATGCACTCTAATTTCATCACTGCAAGTAGGCTTTGCTGGCAAATGCATAACTTGTGCCAGATAAGGAATAATTTGATAACAATAATAATAAAACACCTATGTGGTATCTTCATGGATATAATGGCATTTTTTGTTTTTTTTTTACCCCCAGACACATGTGATGTTTTACCTCGAGTCTCCACGGAGTGGATACATTTCCTCACAAAGTTGAATCCAGCTTCATTCAGAAACACTGGAATAACAAATACAATTTAATTGGTTTAATATACAGCACTGTTCCTCATTCAGGCACAACCATTTAATAATATCCAGAACGGGAAGAGGGATCAGTCTTGCTCATCTTGAAACAAAACATGAATATATATTCCTGCCATCAAAACGTGGCGGTTCCTTCGATCCATAAATAATCACAGAAGAGCAATGCAGTGGTTGAACCATACAGCCCAATGAATTGCCTAGAGAGTCAGAAACACTAAGGGGCAGATTACTAAGGGTCGAATTTGAGGGTTGGAAAAAACCTATAGGAGCTTCCCATACGGATATTCAGCAATTCGGTAGGTTTAATCGGGCGAACTAGGCAATCGAATAAAAATTTAAAGGGCAAGTAATTTGACCATTGAATGGTCTAATGATCTAATAGATTATTATTTTATCTTTATTATCGAATTTTTTAAATTCGGTGGTCGAAGTGGCCAAAAAAAAATTGAAAAAATTTGATTGAATTTTGAATCATTCACACGAATTTAGTAAATCTGCCCCTAACTTTACATATACAATATATACAGAATGGAGAATACTTACTTTCTTCTTTTTTGCTGATTATTGCCGGAAGTGTATAAATCTGAGTATGGGAAACAAAACAAGGCTGGAAATTAGCTTAGAAAAACTGAGAAATCCAAGTACAATAATAAAGCTATAGTGTTCTACCACTGTGTATAATATAGTGAATAAAGTACCCCCTATATATATAAGGATATTATAAATTCCAGAGCGGTTCCATGACCATGCTGTTATACAGGTCATGGAACTTCGAGGTTACTTCTGATATCCTTATATTTTCCAACAAGAGGTACTTCATTTATTATAATTGTAGGGACCTATACTGTATGTTGTATATGTCCCTATGGCTTTAAGTCCCTACCCTTCCTCCTTTTTCCTTAGTTACTAGGTAGAAGCTTATGTATCTAGTTTGTATTTACATAACCAGTATCATTGGCCAAGAGGTGTAATGACCACATC
>CM044434.1:151806653-151817324 GCA_024363595.1 Xenopus borealis
TTTGGAGGAAATGTATTTGGGTAGGAGGGATTTGGAATCTGAAAAGAGATTTCTCAATGAACGTTTAACCAAAAATTCCTTGTTCCCATTTTTCCTGAGAAAGACAGAGATAATGGTGGTCTAGGACAGCAGTACCATCTGATATACATGGACACAGTCACTTATTATATTGGTGAGAGAAAGAAGTAGCTGCATCTATTAGAAAGAAGCTTCAGGCAACGCCATGGCCAGACTCGTTTCAGCTTAGTGGCAGATGCATTGTGGAGGATTTCTTTATTACCCTTTGCTACGGTTGTGTATGTGGGTGCTGATCCCAATAGCCACAAGTAAACTGAACATTGATACAAACACTGGTGATTACCGACCTTTCTACAGCTGAGAAGGCAGCAATCAATCCATACACCCGCAAGTCTGACCTTTTCTACACGGCACTGGCGGCAGCACACCAAATGTTAAGCACTTGTGCATTGTATGATTTAGAGGCAAGTCTGTATGTGAGCAGATCACTTATCTTAAGGGGATATCACAAAGCCTGTTCTAACTCCACAGAGATTTCCTTGTTAGACATAATATACTGTAGCTCTTAACAGTAACAGCAGTGGATATACACGGCACATGCTGTTTTCTCGGAAGGCAACTTGGTCAAGACATGCTAATAGTAACAGTATTTGAATTATTTAAAAATTTGTTCTGCATATCTCCAGTCTTGCATGTAAACTGTTATCCGGTCATTAGGGAACCAATTACCCTTACTGTCGGCCAGTGGTCTGAATCACTATGCAAAATGAATGGGACAGAGGCTGAGTAGAAAGCAGATATTAAATACTACTACATATAGCCACATGAGGCATGTTCTTTCTGGATGCTGGGGTCAGTGACCCAAGGAACAAGATATATCTTTTTTGTAACATTTCATGCTGGAGAGAGACAGAACAGATAAACAAACAATGATGACCAATTGCAAACTGTTTCAGTATATCATCATCTACATCACAATGTATGTGGCTGCTCACCCCTGCAATCCCATTCTCCAGATAAGGGATACCCAAGCTTTTTTTTTTAAGCTAGAGCCACATTCAGATGTAAAAAGAGTTGGGGAGCAACACAAGCACCATTTTGTAGTCCCTATGTGGACTGGCAGCCTTCGGGAGGTTGTGTTTAGCAGTACACCTGGTTTTTATGCAACCAAAACATTCCACCAAAAAATTAAAAAAATAAGCACCGGCTTTGAGTCCACTGGGAACAACATCCAAAGAGGTGACCAGCAACATGTTACCCATGAACTACTGTGTTGCCCATGAACCACTGGTTGGAGACTATTCTAAACGGATAGTTCTTTGTAGTTAGAGTTATTTGGAATCCAGTGGCAGTTTGGAACCTGGCAGTATGTGTTCCAGCCCAGAACATCAGAAAAAAAGGCAGAGAATTGATTTATGCCCCTGATGAAGACCTGATTGGTTGAAATGCGTAGGGCCACCCTATGGGGCCATGATTTATTTATTTATTTTACTTAATTTTTTGCTATGTACTCTTATGTAAAAATAAATGTATTTGAGAGTGCGATCATCTGCCTTTTTTCTGCTTAAATATTATGGTAACTCTATTGGGGAGTTCCTGTAGGATTGCACCTCACTCTTTGATTTTTTGGGTGTGCTCAGAACATCAGATCTGAAAAGGGTGTCCATGTGGTGTGTCTGGGTTTTTTTTAGCCATAGAGAAGACACTGACCACAGTCAACATTAATTTTTTTAGCAATGGTGAAAGTTGGGCATGACCACCTGGCTTTGCTGAAGTGCGAGTACTATTTCCGTTATTCAGAAACTGCACTGATTAATACTGGATATTAAAGTAATTCTCAAAGGACTCCATCATGAAACACTTACATAGCATTAACGTCACAGGACCCTTGGCGTAAATGTTCTCCCATAATGACGCTATGCAAAGCACCCTATCATGTAGAAGCTCATCGCCAGAAGCAGAAAGGAAAGGGAAGATTTCAAAAACTCACCTCCTGTAGAAGAGATTCTTTCTTCTTTGACGACAAGTTCAAGTGCTTCTCAAGAATAGAGTAATATTTCTCGCTCTCCTTATCAAACTTCTTCTTTCCTTCCTAGGGTGGCAAAACAGAGCCATCTAAATGTTTTATGCCACCATATTTGGACTGAAACAAGACAGCACAGTATGCAAAAAAAAAAAAAAATCAATTTGCCCAGTTTGACTTTACAATATATTTGTGTTATTATTACATTCTCCCTATCAGGATACTTAGCAGTGGCCTCCTTTGGTGAAGTGGTCAGGCAGAGTGCCCAGTAAATGCTCCATTATGGGTAAATACACTTTGGCCCATAAACTCTGATATGATGACCTATATAACAGCACTTGGTCTGCAGCCACAGAATTACTTTGTAACTTTTAATATATATGGTGCTTCCTATTAGGAAAATGTGCTATCATGCAGAACATTCATGAAATCCGTTTTGTCTTTTAATATATAATTACCAACGGGAGGCCTCCTTTCCTTCTTGTGTAGGATGAGCACAGACAAAGGGGCACTTCCAGGGCACATTACTTCTAGTTTAGGTCATTCAAATTTGCTTGTTGTTTAAACTTCACCTTTCTCCTATTTTGGTTTGTGTCGGAATGAAGCAGCTCCCCATTGGCTTTTAGGAAAATGCAGGGTATAATTGCTTACACATCTGAATGCAAGCATCTCAAGATGTACTGTTTTTTTCCTTTGATTGTGCATGTGAATTGAAGATAATTTTTACAGGGAGTGGGTCCAGGCTGGCAGGCCAACAAGAGCCAGGGCCCCTCTGGTGTTTTCCCCTGTGTCGAGGCCTAGTCCAACCCTGATTGTTGCCACCTTGTCCTGTGTTTTCCAACTTACACTACTGCATTCATCTTGCCCTAGCCTATTGCCACAATCCAGCCCTGCTTTTGACATCTTACACTACTTCAGTCACCTTGCCCTATTGTCACAACCTTGCCCTACTGTCACAACCTTACCCTACTGTCACAACCTTACCCTACTGTGCCCATTTACCTTGGTCTTTCCCTTTGAAATAAGGGCATGAATGTGTACCGCAAGTCTCCAGAAAGTAGACAATCAATCTGTTTATTATTCCAGAGCACACAGGGCATACTAACATCCAATCATACAATATTTAAGGCCTTGAAGGAGGTTCCAATTTATAGTAACATTTTCACACCTCCTGGCTCTCAGATCACACATTTCCTCCTTTTCAACCCACCAATTGAGATCACCATCCCTACCTGTTCTTAGCAAACTGACATTCCAAATTATTATCTTTACACATATAGTGGGCTGACAATCCAGACTGCTATCCATGTATTTTAATATTTCCAAGTGGAAAATCAGGACATTTTATATCACATCCCTAATCCACTTTGGGCACACCCTCTTACTCCCAGACACGCCCATCCTCTTCCATGTAAATTCCCACCCTTTTGGGGCATGTGCATTTTAACTGTCTGAGTTAAAAGATACAAATAACGGGTATTTTCAATTGAACACACTGATCTCCAGGATTTACAGCACAGGTTTGTACACATTATTCAGCAGTGATTGTTGGGGAATTCAAGGTAGTTTGTGATACTGTAATTGCTATGGAGAAGTTTGACAACTTCTCACTTGAGTGAAATTATTATAAGTTGCATCCAAGTGCACGAATTCTACAGAGCAGCTTCTCAAAAACAAAATGTTCAGAATATGGACAAGCTGTACAAACTGATGGAACAACACACTGCCTTTCTGTAAAAGAGAGTATATAGTTTCCATAAAGGATTCAGCACCTGCTCTTTCAATTTATCATAAAATCTGTTTACTCTGAGACAAAGTAGGCACGTTGTGGCCCTTGTGCATTCCTTTGCACGGGAGTGTTGGACGCCATGTACCAGATCTGCTCTGTTCATCACATTGAAAGCTTAAGTTTTTCTTTCTTCTCCCTTGAAATCCAATCTCTGCTGAATCTTCTGAGACTCTCCATGCTGCATATTAATCATCACAAAGGCACTTGGAGGAAACCATTTAAGCACTTGGTTACTCTTCTTGGAAAATGTGGATCTTCTTTTGTTTCTGTTGTATTTGTCGCAGCACTAAATACATTGTGACAATACCTGGAAATAGTAAGAGGATTTCAAAGAGAGTCTGCTGTAAGCCTTGTGGTAGACTTGTACCTACACACCCTTATTCATCAGACAGCAGAGCAATAAACCATACAAAGGGGGCATTTAGAGTATAAAACCAAGACTGTGAACAAGGCTGGCTCAGCAGCAGAGCAAAGAGGTCCCAATGGTAAAGTTCTATGCGTGTCTGTTGTCTATGAATAGGCAAATATTCAGTATTCTTACCCAAACTGGCAACCTTTCAAACCATGGACAATTCAACTAAAACAATTGACTTTCTCTTTGTCTAATTATGGCCCTGTGCAATATCTGATTGGTTGCTATGGGTTATTAATTCCAGGAAAACTCTGATCCTTATGGCCCTATGGATACCTGTATTCCAACTGACACTCTGAAACTGTCACATTTGCTAAGACAGACATGAACTTTTTCCTTTTCCCAAGTCTAGAAAGATGTCTAGTCATCGTTCCAAAATGAAGGGGGCTTTGTCAATTTAGACCTTCATGTGTTCATGAAAGTTGACTGTTCATGAAAGTTGCTCACTGGGGCAGGAAATGATATAATATCTCTAAATTGAACATGTATTGTGCAAATGCGACAGGGAGTGTAGGTATTTTTCCAAGTATTACAGCCTTTTCATTTGACCTTTTCCATTACTTATAATTAACATGCTACCCTCACTTTTCCTTCTAATTTAAGAACAAACTGATTAATTGCTGTTTACTTTGTGATTAGTATTGGCATTTCCTTGGCATTTTAGACCTTTTTGAGGCAATTCAGTTACCTGAGATTACAAAGCAGGAGACATTAAAGTAAAAATAAACAAATATGATTAAGAACCCATATGAACTAATTCCATTAAAAATCTCAAATTGTTAAATCAGAACTAGTGGGATTTTATACTCATATTTTCCTTCTTTATGCTATTATTTCATGCTGGTGGGCTGACCCCAACAAGTGTTCATAAATGGAGCCATATTGGCTGGCACAGATTTGGACATCCATGATCACAGAAAGACAACCAGTCTTGGGTAGGGGTTCCATCTACTGGAGAAAGAACTGCAAAAACTGAGAATTTTATTTCTGTGGAAATAATGTTCAGCTGGCACATTTTATCTGAAAGGCTTCCAATTTTTTAGCATTAGTAATGGAAATTTACAGTAATAAGTACATAAGTGTTTCCCATATGTTTCTCATAACTAGCTACTAGGCTAACACTCTTGGAATAATTAGGACAGGAAATTAGCATCTAACCCAAATCACAGCATTCAGGTAGGGGACTCATACTCAGGAGCACTGGCTGGGGGGGCCAAGCTTGAAGGACATTTAGGCTGATTTTTGTGGAGAATGTCTATTTGCTCTTTTAAATCCAGCTGGAAGCCCAATGATTGACTTGAAGTTGATGTTTTAGGTCACCATTTATTCTTGGAAATTTGCCTGAATTATTGATAAATAAGTATAGGGGGTTGACAAAATTCTGAAGTGGGCTGACCAAAATTCTCCATACTGTGGCTGGGAACAAAACACATCACAAGTTACCGAGGAGGTCATCCACCCCCAGTTTAATATGATTGATATGTTTCAGATCTGACTCCTAATCTCCTGGCATAGTTATATATGAAGGTCCATTGTTAAAAATACTTTGTTCAGTACGGAAGAGACTTACATTTGAAGAACAGTAGGCTGACCACAGGTTGAAAAAACCCAATTAATAAAACATTGGATTATTAAGGTATGAACAAAAACGTCAAAGTAGATTAACACTAATAGTGTTTTTTAAACATGAAAAGCCCACTTGATTTGATTTGAACATTGCCTCTGTTTCCCTTTGATGTACTGTAAACGGTTAGCAGGGTTAAGGGGCACTTGGAAAAAAAAATCTTTAAGAGCCTCGATGGAGCAAGAGTAACATACGATTGTGGCCTACGCAGAGATGAGCTCATCCATGTTACCAGCTGTGAGCCAGACACTGTGCTGACCAAATAAGGCAACTTCTGCTCATTCCTTAAATCCTTTTACCATTCCTCTCACTTAATATTTCCTGGTATTTGAACAATAATTGCAGCATCCACTCAGTTGGCTTCAATCCGGAATATCAGGAATCACAACAGCAAAATAAATATTTAGAAGACATGGACAGATCTCTGTTTTTTATTTGTTTTCTTTAAGAAGAGCCATGCAACCTTCAAACGAGCATTATGGACGGAGGCAACTCTATTGCTTCATCTGGCACATATGTGCACAACTAAAATTTCACAGTGTGGAGTAAAATACGCAAATTTTTCACTGTTGTGAGATGCCTTCAACAGTTGTTAGCACAGAAGCAACAGTCTAATCTTGTTCTTGCTGGCAGTTTTACCAAGGCTGGAAGCAAGCATGGAAGCAAGAAGGGAGGTGATATAAAGAAGTACGGTCACTTAGTGAAAATGTCTTATTGGAAGTGTACACCTAAAAGTCACCTTTTGTAGTCCAAAGATTGAGCCTGTCATGGCAAATTTGGAGATATGATTGGACTTTAGTTCTTAACTTGATGAAACATTTTATGGAAGAGCCATAGTACGTATGGAGAAGTACTAAATCCACTACTTCTGACATGCTTGTGGGATAAGCTTACAGAAGATAACTGGAGATACTGTGGTCACTTAGAGAGAAGGTCATATTGGAAGAGGACAGACTCACTTATGCTCAACAGCACGGCGTATCAGAACCACCAGTTTTGTAGTCCATTGATTAAGCCAGTCATGGCAAAATTTGGAAATATGATTGGACTTTAGTTATAACTACAGTATAGTTTTCCTTACCTTGATGAACCATTGTATGGAAGAGCCATGAGGATGCACTTACTCCACTTCATCTGACAAGCTCATGTGATACGTTAAAAGAGATACCTGGGGAAGTCACTAGTTCGAGCAAGTGGGACAATAATAAAAGTACTCTTTAGTTTGTAATCTCTCAGTGATTACAAGCGCAGTCAGGCACAAATAAACACGTTATTTTGACAAGAATGTCCCACCACAAGCTGAATTATTTATTAGCTTTCATTTTCTTGTACCAGATATTAATTTATTGAGAACAAATAATTCCTCATAATTTTGTTTACAGAAAGAAAAGTGATGTATAAATCCCAGGGCAGCCTGACGTGACAATTTAGAAAGGAATGAGCTCTGTTTGGCACTAAGCTGCCCTAGATTGGTTTTAAGACGTTAAACCTCTAAGGAATTTTAAATGAAAAATAAACATGAGGCCAGAGAAAAAATATCCAACATTGTTTTGAAATGCCACATTGGTTATCTCATATAAGTTGTTCCAAGAACCTGGAACAACTTATATGATATTATGACACCTAAAGCCCCTTGATTCTATGATTTGCTGGTTTCACTTTGATCTGTCATGTGAAATTCATACAATGCCAAGTTTACCAAAGGAGACTTATTAAAAAAAAAGAGAATATGAATGGAATAAATGAGCAGATCATTCCTTCCCCTTCTTATCTTCTGCCTCCTGTATTATCTCCTTTATATACACAATTTACTTCTTCGCAGCAACTAATAGGCTCTTTTACCAAAGCAACCTTCCCTGTGGGTATCTGACACAAGCTGTCCGGAGATGATAAATGTCCATTTAATTAGTTCCACACAGTCTGAAAAGCAGGGCATGTGTGGTCTTGATAATAGGCCATAGGAATACACAGGCTAACGTGCAGTGTTTAAGGGATAATGTCATTCATGTTACAAATAAACCGCTGTTATCATCTGCTATTAGCACGGGACTGCGTTGTAATGTGCATGAAAGATTGAATCTTAGGTACTGAAGTAACATGAACTCAATCCACAGCAACCAATCAACAGTTTAAGATTATTTAAATGAAAATCAACAATTTTAGATTAATTATAGTTAATTAATGGCACGCCTGCCATATCTCCCATCCCCCTTTTCTCATGCCCCTAGTTCACTTAATTATAAGTATAAATATTTGGCTATTATTTGGTTATTGGCAACCTTATTAATGTTAAGTGCTTATTTACAAAATATACAAAAGACCACGATCATCAATAGATGCGTGGACTGGGCATTTTTCAGGAAAATGAAACTTTGGGTCAGGATAGAACAGGAATCCCTGGTAACTCCATTATAGGCAGCCCCTCGGCTCTCCCCAGCCGACAGAACTTATAGAGAGAGAACAGATACATTAAAATACATTTTAGACACGTGGGATTCCCTTGCCAATCAGGATAAACTCCCCTACTCCCAATCATAGGCAACCCAAAGTTCACCCCAGGCCTTGACTTGGAGAATTAAAAAGGCTGGAATATACTTTTACAGGCAGGAGTGAACCACTTCTATAACCAAAGCAGAATAAAAGACATAGAGGATCTGCTAGGTTGACCTCATCGGCAAATTCAAATACCGACAAATTCAACATTTCATACAAAAGACATTCCCACCAAACAAAGGTAGACCCACCCACACAAACATAGAGCATATCTGGGGTAAGAAAGACCCTCAAAGAGAACAATTTCAATGATATATAAACGTATCACAGACCTTAAACCGGGCCCATTATTCCTCCTCAACAAGATGTAAACATAGACATAACTGACAATGGACTAAAATTACACAACTGGAACACCAATCTTCTAAATGTGCTAAACTACAAGAACTCAACTATAAATTACTTACGAAATGGTACAGATACCCAACCAAACTCAATAAGATCTATGGAGCAGTATCACCCCTATGCTGGAGATGCAGGAAATACCCGGGCACTCTATTACATATATTCTGGGAATGCCCCACACTCAAGACATTCTGGATCACAGTACTTAAAACCATCAAGATTGTCACAGATACGGAAATTACAGATAACCCACTAGCCATCCTCTTGCATGACACCCCACTTGCTAGAAAGGCATATAAGAAATCCCTTTTTCCCATAATGCTAGACTCGGCCACAAATTTGAGGAACTAAAGAATGAATCTGCAACAGATTCCCAAAATTTTATACAAAAATAATCATATGGATCAAATTTACCAACACAGACTCCTACGCCCAACTGTGTCCAACATGAGAGCCCAAATACAAATACTAATTTTTGCCTTTGACTTATTTCACCCTTGTCCAGCGGAGAAGATATGGGTTCCAGCAGTTTCTTAGACCAGGTAAGTTCCACAGACAAGTTGCACTTACTGGGCAACCTTCAATGAAGCTCCCTCATACTCTAAGCAAGACCACAAAAAAAAGAGGTGTCCAGGTCTTCAAATACGCGTGCCATTGCCATATCTCCCACCCCCCTTTTCTCTTACCCCTAGTTAACCCTGAACCTACCCTCTACCACTTTCTCTATCCTATTTCACTCCCCTTTCTGTTCTCTATCTCTGTTATACCCTTTAAAACTATCACTAAAACATCGGCACACAAAGGCGACTCTCATCGCACAGCTCGCAAAGTTCCGAGCCAAGACCCAGGAGAGGTCCATCTGGAGAGATCTAAAGATAGAAGCCTCACAGCCACTCAGGAAGAAACCCATTGACCTGCTGCTTTCCTCTCCTTTCTTTCTTTTTTCCTACTCTTTTTAATATACTGCTATAACAATATAACCTGCAGTTGCATTACTACAAATGTTATCGCTTACACTTGTTCAATATCTGTTTGATCTAAAAAAATATACAAAAGAAAATCTATATAATCACCAGGATTTTTGTTTTGCTTTCACCTTTACTACCTTCACTATTATCACATAAGTCTGATAAAAAAAGATAAATGAGCTGTTATCTGGTTACCTTCCCATTGTTCTGTTGTTAGGCTGCTGAGTGGGGGGGGAGAGGTGATACCACTCCAACTTACAGTAAAGAGTAATTGAAGTTTATCAGAGCACAAGTCACATGACTTGAGGAAGCTGGGAAATTGACAATATGTCTAGCCCCATGTCAAAATGAAATATAAAAAAATCAGTTTGCTCTTTTGTGAAATGGATTTCAATGCAGAATTCTGCTGGAACAGCTCTATTAACTGATTCATTTTGAAAAAATTTTTTTTTTCCATGACAGTATCCCTTTAAAATCCTTCAACTTCAACACTCATCCACCTTAAAGCTGCTGAATTACAATTTTAGCCTATGAGGGACCTCATAGAACCTGTCCTGAAAGTTCCAAGAATTCAAAGGATTTTGAGCAAAATCCTTTGAATCGTTAGATTGGAACGATGCAATAGAAGATTTTTATTTGATTGAAAATAGACCTATTTGATCAAAATAGGTCCATTTTCGATCGAAAAAGCCCTTTAAAAAAACTTTGAGGGTCAAATTTCGAAGTTTTTCACTTTGAAAATTCGGCCCTTAGCAAATCTGTCCCTTTGTTTGATGTAGAGAGTGATATTCTGAGACAATCTGCAGTTGGTTTCTGTTTTTATAGCTTTTTATTTGGCGGCTCTCCAAGATGAATTTTCAGCAAACTGGTCACTAGACTCCAAATTACCCTAGCAACCATGCATTGATTTGAAGAAGAGATTGGAATATGAATAGGAGA
>CM044434.1:151883829-151899600 GCA_024363595.1 Xenopus borealis
GGGGGGGTGGGTTGGACACATTTTTGTCCAAATAAAATATATTTGGAAAAAATGTGAATTTTATATAGGCAGAAGTTAGTGGCATAACTAGAATGTGCCGGGCCCCCCTGCAAAAAATCCCAGCGCACTCCGATCCCCATCCTCCTGCCTACTTCCTGCCTCCACCCACTTCCTGCCAAGACTCCACCCACTCGCCAGTCCAGATTCCACCCACTCTCTTGTCCAGACCCCACCCACTACCTGCCTCCTGCCTACGTACTCTGCAGGTAAGAGAGTGGCTGGAGAAGGGGGATTCTTGTTGGTTATAAAGGAAGCAGACCCCGTAGTCTGGGCCCTCCTGCGACAGGGGGGTCTGCTTCCTCTATAGTTACGTCACTGGCAGAAATGGTTTCTATTGTTTATATTTAACTATTTATACTAAACTATTCTATGCGATAAAAGTTGGGGTTTATATTTACATTTGTAGAGAAAACTTTAAAATCCTGCCAGTGGCATAGAAGTTTTAAATTCACTGTATAGGAAGGATAAAAAACGCTAATACAGAAGAACTCCAAGGGACGACATCCAAACTGTATATTTTAGGGAAAAAAAATTAAAAAATCATCAATTTCAGGACAACGTAAACTCTGGGTACGTAAAATGGGGTCATAGTGTTTAGAAGAGCCCTCTGAGCAATAACATTGATTTCATTTGAAGACATCCCTGAAAATATTGAACAAGCTTAAATATTATCGTATGCAGGACTGAAAGTAGGGGAACGCAGAAGAGGCACATGTCTAGGGCACAAAGATGAGAGGGTGCTGGGCACATTTCTCTTCTACCTACCCCTGGTTTGTCTGTCTGAATGTCTAGCTGGGGGAGTGGTGGGATTTGTGCTTAGGGTTGCCACCCAGCCGATATTTTACCTGCCTAGCCACTAAAACACGTGACAAGGCCGGGGCGGGTAAATTTGTAATACCCCTAACTAAAGCCCTTGGCCTGACCCCAGTCTGCTGAAACGTACCTTTTTTTCGCTGCAGGCCAATCACACTCCATTGCTCTGCCCCCTTTGACATCACTGTGTGTGGTCCCGCCCCTTTGGCATCATCACCCCGCCCCCCTTTGACATCATCACCCGCTGCCTTTTGTTCCCGTCCCCCACCAGCCGGTAATATTATTTTGAAAAGGTGGCATCCCTATTTGTGCTTGACGGTGACCGGCGGGTGGTGAGCCCCTTGTTCAGCCCCTGTTTGGCACGTCAATGGGGGGTGATCCAGTGCAGGGTCTTGCCTTGGGCACCCATGTCATTTTGCCTGCCACTAACTTTGTACTTTTACCTATGTGTTCCACCAAAAGGGCCCCTGTAATGCTGGGGGCCGAGGCAAATACAGGGTTGAACTTACATAGCAGGTGCCCCTAGGCCTGCTGTTGTTCGTTGCCCCTGTCCCCTTTCTTTTATTCTCTCAAATTTTCAACATCAAGATTGAAGAAATGGGGATTGGCGCACAGAAAATGTAAAAAAACTATTGTCTCCTGAGCATCGGCAGTGTTTCTGGACCAATATGGGTATGGCTGGGCAGCATGCCGCCCCCTAAAGTCCTTCCAACCCCTAAAGTCTTGCTGCCCTAGGCCTCTACCTTAATGGCCTCTCCACAAATTCGGGCCTGGGCAAATTCCCTCTCTATTATACTCTAAAACAGTCTTCCATAACAACATAAATCAGTTTCTTCCTTACTCATAGGTGGCTCTGCTCTACTGCAAACAATATCACATGAGAAAAAATAGAACTCGTCCAAAAATCCAAAGAGGTGCCTCCCTTCCATGCCAACTGGAAGCAACCCACAGCCTTTAGCTGGCATTAGATCACTGCTCCAAGTAGAGTACTGAAAGCCTAATAGAAAATGTATCAATACAAAATCTAAATATGGATGATGATATTAAAATATCCATATCTATCTATCTTTCTATTTATCTATCAGGTACATGAAAGAGCTGGTAGAAGCTGATCAGTTATTGCCCGGCACATTTTATGGTTGTCATACACCAATAATAAAGGACAGTAGCTTTCTTCTGGCATGTGAAGACTTGGATATCTATGTAACCCTGTGCCCTGTGGATACTAAGCCTCCCAGGCTGGGATCATATTACTGTCCCTGCAGCAACTCTGGGTTGAGGGAATGCGAGGAATGAGAATTGTTATCAATAGATTTCCAAGCTCAAAATCCTTGGAGCAAGACCAGAGCAAAGGGTCATGGGAAACAGAAGCTTTGTTAACTCTTCTTCTTGGCACAAGTTCACTAACATTCGGGGAGTGAATACACTTTTCCTCAGCTGTAAAGTGGGAGTAAAAAAAAAAATAATTGCATATCAAAGTTAAAGGGGAATTCAATCCCTCGGGCGCTAACCTCCTCCCCTCCCCCCTCCCTCGGCCTGCCTCTCCCCGCGGGCACGGAGGGGACCTGCACAGAGGGTAAGTAGCCACTATGGGGCGTTTGCCCGCATGGAGAGGTAGGCCAGGGGGGAGGAGGGAGGGTGGCCTACGGGGGATGGTAGGGTGTTAGCGCCCAAGGGATTGAATTCCCCTTTAAGGGGGAAGTGAACCTTCTGGTTAAAGGGAATCACCACCCACACGTTGTCATTCTGAGCAACTTTGTAATGCACATCCATTTAAAGTTTGCTTTGATTATTTGTAAATGTAATTACTACTGAAAGGACCGTCTGTCAGTTTGTTTAAATTCCCTGCACTGTTAATTATGGCTTCAAAAAAAAAAAAAAAAAGAATGGTAGCAACTTCTTTTCAAGGGTCAAAACCAGCAGTGGAGGCAAGTCAAAGAAGCAGGTGAATTAAACTAATGTCATTTGAAGTTTCCCTTTGGAAATACAGGTACTGGACCTATTACCAAGAATGCCCAGGGCCCAGGTCCAGATTTGTGGAAAGGCCAACTAGGCCCGGGCCTAGGGTGGCAAGATTTTAGGGGGGCGGCATGCTGCCGAACCACACCCACATTGGTTCAAAAACACTGGGGAGGCGCAAGAGATACAATTGTTTTTCAAAAAAGTGGAGAGGACAGGGGAGACAAATGGCAGTGTGCCTAGGGGACCCGCTATATAAATGCGGCCCTGCCAGGACCTGGGGTTTTCCAGATAAGGGAACTTTCCATAATTTGGCCAACTCTTGGCCAGATATCAACTCGGGGGAAGCCTGTTGGAGGGCCCCACACATGGGCTAATAAGCTGCCAACTCAATCCTTAAAGGTGGTCAGACTCGGTCAGATAAAATCTGCTGATAAACAGATTCGGCAGCTTACCTGGCCATGTATGAGGGCTTCTGGTGGGTCTGCCCGATCATTATCAGGCCAAAAATCGTTGGGGCAGGTATGATTTTTTCTGAGATTGAGGGTCGCATTGGCTAGTTGATGCCGTGCCACTACACTTGGGGGATTTCCTTAGTTGAAATCTAATTGTTATGGTGTGCATATCCAGTTAAGATCCTCTCATTTGGAGAAGTTGCCAAACAAGTGCATCTTATGGAATCAGATTGTCGTCTTTGCACCTTGTGAATTTACATGGGCTAGTGGGGAGGTAAGCATGAACTAAAGACTACTATGGAAGAATTGGAAGAAAGTACAGTGTTTCAGCCAGAAAATGAAATCCCTGGTTAGAATCAAACCCAAGAGCCCAGCTTCAGAACTCTCTGCTGTGTGGTCCAAGGGGTTCAACATCAAATGCAGGTTTGTCTAATCTACTAATGACATGGAAGCCAATGCCTTCAGTTTCTAAAATTCTGGGGTCAAAAGAAAAAAAAAAAATTCATACAAATTTTATATATCAAAGTTTCATTAAAAAAAAATCATGAAAAAATTGAAAAAAAAAAATCCACGAAAGTCCAATGAAGGTTAAAGAATTGGAATTGTTTTTGGAAGTAATTGCCGGCTTGTTCGTCAATTGATCGTCTGTAATTGTGTTTCGCCAGAGCGGCAGTCACTTGTCTGTGTGTTTCTATAGAACACGCAAAGATAATGGAATTCATTTGGGTTCTCTTTATAGGAACTTGTTATTCAGCAATTGAGTTTGTCGTCTGAAAAGCGACTACTGTTTCCTTTGAAGACTCTAAACTGTCATCACAAAGCTGCAACCCGCAAAGCGACTAACACCTTTTCCTGCGCAGTCCCAACATCAAAGCGATGCACAAAGGCTTTGTACTTTATATTAGTGCCAAAAACAATGAGTAACGTTTAGTTGGGATGTTTGGGGGGAAAAATGTAATTCTAAGCAACTTTCCACTATGTACTCATTCAAAAAAAATCATTAGTGTTAAGGTGATGTGTTTCAGGGTGGAGATTCCTTTTAGATTTTGTGACTTCTGAGCTTTCATAGCAAATTGTATTCAAACAGCTCCCCCACACTCAAAGCAGCCATTCAGGAATGCTTTATGGCTGAGATTCCAGGTATCCTTCTACCCAGTGGTGTAACTACTCAATGGTGGGCCCCTGGAACAGGATGAGCACCTGGGCCCCCCTGTCAGGCCCTTACCTCTATAAATCGCATGCTGGAGTGTTGATGGCATGTGTGCTGTAAAATCTCCCCCTAGATAACCGCCTGCCATAAACCATTATCGTGGCTCCGACGGGCCCAAAGGGAGTGAGGACCCTGGTGCGACTGCACCCCCTGCACCCCTGGTAGTTACGCCACTGTTTCTACCTTGTAGCAGAACAGTTCCAGGTGCTAATTAGTGATGGGTGAATCTATCCCGGTTCGATGAAAAATTAGCGAATTGGTGAAAAATTTGCAAAATGAGTAATGTCACATTTTTGACGCGCGTCCCTTTTTTTAACTTTTTTTTTATTTACTCCTCGCTGGCGTTTCGTGAATTTATTTGCCGGCGGCAAATCGCAGGAATTCAGTAGTGCTAATAAATCCATTATTTAGATTACTGCAGAATTCCGAACTAAAGACACCAGTGCCAGCAAGACAATTAAAGGTAAAGTCAACCCCAAAATAAATTTTTGCCTACAAAATAAGCTGGTGCTATAGAAATAAATGTTAATAATAATAATAATAATAATAATAATAATAATTACATGCATGTTCTATGGTTTCAAAGTTATTTGTATTTGTATTGCTATTGAAATCCTTGCTTGTTTGTCTGTCCCTTTCTTTTTGCTTCCCTGATGGCTCCGACTGTTGATACAATGTAAGACAAACATTGTATCAGCTGATTAACAGACGACTTGTCTTTGATGGGGGAACGCAGACTTTTGCAACATTGTTTTAAGGGCAGAGACAGATAATTCTGGGAGATTAGTCGCACGGGGACAAATCGCCTCTTCTTCAGGCAGGGTCGTGGGACTGTGGGGCCCGGGGCCCACTGGGCGTTTTGCCTGAGGGCCACCGCTTCAAACCCTGGGGGCTGCTGTCTCAGAGCCTCCCTTCTGGATACCCCCGACACGCATGTACGTCAATGTGCGTCAGCGCACACTCACGATTATATACTGGAAAGTTGCTTAGAATGTTTTATTTTATTAGGGACATTTTTATTTTGGTGTCAGCTTGCCCTTTGATGTACATTAAAGGGGTTGTTCACCTTTGAGTTAAGTAAGATGTAGAGAGTGATATTCTGAGATTGGTTTTCATTTTTTATTATTTGAACGGCAATGGGATTTACTAATGTATCCATGCACTACTAGGGTTATAGGGCAAGGAAAAGCAAAGAAATAAAATCCCATTTTTACTTTCTTTAATGAAAAAGAAATCTATCTCCAATATAATGTAATTAAAAAATGTTTACTGTTTTTATAAGAAACCTGACTGTATGCAGTGAAATTCTCCCTTCATTTACTGCTGTGGATCGGAATTGTCAGACGGTCCCGACGGTCCCTAACTTCTGGCAGGGAAACAATCATACTTATGAACAGCAAGGGGAGCCCCTGTCTTACTTACCAGCCATGCAGAACTCAAGCAGCTTTGTTTTTTGATCATTTATGACGATCCCTAAGAAGCCCAGACCACACTGAGCATGTGTATGTAGTCTAGTCTTGCAAAGATGTATAACAAAGTTACAAGATGACAGCCCCCTGTGGCCAACTTTGAAAGCATAAATCATTTGTTTGATTAGGCTTGTGGTGCAGTAAGTTCATGTTTATGTTTAGTATACAAAATACACCATTTCTACCCTTATTCTATTTTACACTTTCCTTGCCCTTTAAATAGCCGAAAGTTGCTGAGATTAGAAAGCTTAACAAGTCGGCAAAAACAACTCCACTGCAGTATTCACATATTTAAAGTAATGAAAGTTAGAACATTTATCTCAGTAACCATTTCAATCAGCAACCAATATTACAAGCAGGGGCGTAACTATAGAGGAAGCAGACCCTGCGGCTGCAGGGGGGCCCAAGAGGTATAGGGGGCCCCATGATGCCCTAATTAATGAAAATTTCAACATATACTAGTAAAATGGATAACCTCTGGATATGTTGGGGGCCCTAAAATTAATTTGCTGTGGGGCCCAGTAACATCTAGTTACGCCACTGATTACAAGTGATAGCATAGCAGTGATAATCCACATGCACTAGGCATTGTTTTCAAATGCCCCCCCCCCACCCATGGTTCCAGTCTAATGTGAGAACCCAAACTGCTGACCCCAAGAGGCTCAAGTGGGTAGGGTTTCAGGTGGACTCTAATGTTGGATGTGTGCTTTGAATGCTATGGCAGCTGTTGTTGAACTAGACACAGATAGATGTTTCATTTAGAGGGTGTCAACTCCCCCTTAAAGGAGAATTCAACCCTTCCTTAAAAAAACCCTCCCCCTCATAGACTCCCCTCCCCCCAACCTACTTGCTACCCTGGGCAAATGCCCCTGGTGGCAGATTCAGGTGTCGATGTCGGTAAATGGCTCCAACTGCGCATGCGCCAAAACGCTGTTGAATACATGAAGGGTAAAATTTACAAAATTCACGTGAAATGATTGAAGTGCGAATTTTTCGTGAAATCGGATATGCATATTTGGCCTCTTCGATCATCGAATATCGAATAGATCGAATGATCGGATTCAAGTTCAACTTTGATCTTTTGTTAAAATCCTGCTTGTTTAATTTTGAAAAATAAAAACATTTTAAACAGCAAAATTTGACTGAATACTTCGCCAGATTGAACCTACCGAATTGCAATAGAAGCCTATGGGAAGCCCCCCCATAGGCTTCTGAGACTAAGGGGCAGATTTACTAAATTCACATGAATGATTCGAATATTCAATCGAATTTTCAAAAAGATTCGAATTTGAATTTCAAATATGCAAATTAGGCAAATTTGACCATCTGCCATATTCGAATATTCGTATTTAATTTTATTCGAATATTTGAAAATTCGAAGGTCGAATGCTTCCCCTTTAAATTTTAATTCGACCACCTACTTCGCCAGATTAAACCTACCGAAATGGGGAGCCTTCCCTAAGATCGAATATGGAAAATTCGATCGATCAAACAAAATCATTTGAATATTCGATTCGAATTCGATTCGTATATTCAAACGATCGATCGAATTTTCCATATTCGATCATTCGAATTGCGGTAAAATCCTTTGAATTCGATAGACGAATTCGTAGGATTTTACCTCCCCACTGTTCGAATTTCGAATTTTTTTTCATTTGAAATTCGACCTTTAGTAAATCTGCCCCATAGTCCTGCTCGAATACCATTCGTACGATCGTAGCGTTCGATTGAGCGTTCAAATTTTTCGGACTCTCAAAAGAAATTTCATGATTTTTCCGTGAAATCGAATGATCGGTATCCGATCGTACGAATTAATCGAGAAATCAAATATCAGCCATAATGATAGCCTAAAACAATTCGACCATCGAATGCTTATTGAATTTCGAATTTGGTCGAGCTTATTTTGGGGAATAATAGTAAATTTGCCCCGAAGATTACCGAAAAGAAGGAGATGGCTGTCGTGAACCCCCACGCCTGAATCTGCCGCAAGGGGTGAATAAAAAGTTAGGGGCTGCAAGTAGGCTGGGGGGAAGTGGGTAGGGTTTTTTTTAAAGTATGGGGTTAGTTATCCTTACTTGGACAAAAATGCAACAATGTAATGATCATAATGTTAAACTCAAGCACATATGAAGTTGTTTAGGGAAAAAAAATTCCAGGACAAGAAAAGCCCATGTTTTCCTGTAATTCGCCCTAAGAGAGTTGCTTGGGTTAAGCAACTTTTTAAATGATTTTTAAGCGATCGATTGAATAAAATTAAATTAGAATATTCAAATTATTCAAATTCGACTATTCGATGGTCGAATTTGTCTAATTTGCATATTCAAAATTCGAATCTTTTTTAAAATTCGATCGAATATTCGAAGCACTCATATGAATTTATGTGAATTTAGTAAATCTGCCCCTAAAAATTATGACTGTAATGCCAATTTCATATACTATGCCCCCAGAACACGGAGTAGTATAAATACGGTGTCATTTAAAAAACCCTCAAATTCGACCATGTGAATAGGTGGGAATAGTTGGGGAATAAAAATCCTTCGAATTCGAAGGATTTTACTGTAATTCAATTGGTCGAGCGATTGAATAGCAATAAAATTGAACGATTTTAACCATTCGATTGAATATTTTTATTCGATCAAAAATAATGAAACCCAATTTGGTAGCTTTGATCTGGCGAACTAGGCAGTCGAATAAAAACTTAAAGGGGAAGTACTTTGACTGTCGAATAGAGAATTCGAATAGATTTTTATTGGAATCATTCGATTCGATCGAATTTTCAAAATTCACTGGTCGAAGTGGTCTTCAAAAACATTTGAAAATTCGAATCTTTTTTGAAAATTTGATCGTACTTCGAATCCTTACGTGAATTTAGTAAATCTGCCCCTTAATGTACCCGCTCCTATTCAAATTGACCTTAGCGTAAGATGACTAACGAAGTCTCACTAGCAGAAGCGAACGTAGTGGAATTTTGCTTTGAAATGCTCACATAGCCGGAGTAACGAAAAGTCGCCAATTTTCGTAACCCAGGAAGCAACTTCGCATTTTAGTGAATTAATGTAGCGGTGAATTTTCGCCTGGCAAAGTGACGCGAAGTGTGGGAAGCATTTGCCTTTTAGTGAATCTGCCCCATTAAAGGATAAATACAAAGCCAGTTTCACATATTTTGCCCCCCTAACAAATGGCAGGGTGAATACAGTGCAGATTTCATGTATACCACCTCCAATCTGTTTGTTGTAGGAAATACATTGGTGTTGGTTTCCTCCTTCATTAAAATCTACCCCGTGCCATTATAAATATGCCCCAGGGCGTCTGCACAAATGACACGGTTTGCTGCAGAAATAATGGAAGAAATCAAGCCATCACACCCAAGCATAAAAGCAGGGCTCTGAATGTCAACATGAAGAATGAACAGAATAGGGACTGAGGAATAAAGATAAGCAAAACACAGCGATAATAAAAACTGAGCTTCGCTATCAGTCTGTTTTCTTTTTATGTTTTCATTTCTGGAAACAACAGGGAAATTCATCTTTCCAATACGCTCAGTTAATGACTGTGGGAAAAAAAATAAAGGAAAATTTACTGGAAGCATAAAAAGTGGATTCCAAAAAGGGGGTTAAACTCAGTGCAGCTGAACACAAAGAATAAAGAATATATTGTGTCATTCCATATCTTGCACAACATAAGCGCGGAACTGCACCAATGTGGTTGCCAGTGACTTTTACTTTCTAACTTGTAAGAGGCTGATTGGACAGGGAAACATTCAGGGGCCGATTTACGAAAGTCACGTGAAATGATCGAAGCTCGATCGAATAACGATCGTACAAATTTTTTGTGAAATCGGATATGCAAAATTGGCCTCTTCGATCATCGACTACCAAATGATCTAATGATCGGGTATTCGATAATTCGATCATTCGATGATCGAAGGATTCAAAATGTTAAAATTATTCGACTGCCTACTTCGCCAGATTGAACCTACCGAATTGTAAGAGAAGCCTTCTGAGACTAAGGGGCCAATGTACTAAATTCACATGAATAGATCAGCGAAGGATTTAAATTTTAAAATTTATTCGACTGCCTACTTCACCAGATTGAACCTACCGAATTGCAATAGAAGTCTATGGGAACACTCCCATAGGCTTCCGAGGCTAAGTCCTGATCGAATATGATTCGTACGATCGATGACTTTGATCGTTCGAATCGTACGAATCATTCAAATGATCAAATAGTTCATTTGAATGATCGATGATTGAATAAAAGGGTAGCCTAAAACTATTCGATTAGCATTCAAAAATCGAATGCTAATCGAATATCGAGTAAAAATGAATTTATTTTGGGGAATAATAGTAAATTTTCCCCCATGTCCTGCTCGAATACCATTCGCACGATAGGAGCGTTTGATCGTTCGAATTGTACAAATTTTTCGTAGGCTCGAATGAAATTTCACGATTCTTTAATTGTGTACTCTTAAAGGGGAATTAAACCCCTCCTGTGCTAACTCCCAGCCCCCACCCCCCTGTAGACCTTCCTCCTTCTTCCCCCTGCCTACATCTCCCCTGGGGCAAATGCCCCTAAGTCGCTACTTGCCCTCTCTGTGCAAGTTCCCATCCAGCCAGGTTCCTGTGTACCATCATCGTCCACAACGTCTTCTTCCTTTTTTCCGTTGGCGCTCTGCAGTGTATGCGCAGTAGGACGCATTTGCCGGTTTCTACTATTACGCATGTGCCAAAAGTTCACAAAGTTTGCCGACTGAACTTCGAGTACAAACCAGCAAATGTGTCCTACTGCGCATGCACCACAGATCGCCGACGGAAGAAGGAAGAAGACATTGTGGATGAAGATGGCCCCCGGGGGCCTACGGTGGGCGTTGCACTGGGGTTAGCGCGGGAGGGGTTGAATTCCCCTTTGAGAAGAGCTTGAAGGTGTTGTAATCTTTTGGAGCAAACAGAACTTTTTCAGTAAGAAGTTTTATTACATTGACTGCGCATTGGCACGAGCTTTAAAATTCGTAAACTCTCTTCCACTGTCAGAAGTAGTCGCTAAACAGTTTCCAGGTTTGCTAAAGCTATATTAAATTCGCAGAAAGCTAAATTTGTTCGCACAGAGGCACAAATTTTCGCATTGCGAATAGTTTTTCCGTTACCGACTTTTATTCCATTCACCTATTGGTGTCTTGCCTCCTTTGGGCTTGAGTCTATCCTGGGGTCTGTACACAAATTTGCTAAATGAGTCCGATTCGGTTACAGCTTACAACTGGCTGACAAAGTGGAGTAGCTTTTGTTTAACAGCTATATAAGCAGTGCAAGAGGCCATTTAACATACGAGGCCATTTGAAAAGTTGTTTTGAATTAGTAATTGTATAACATAATACTAGTTAACTTAAAGGGACAGGAACAATTGAAAAAATAAAATGTAAAGGAAGGACAATATAATTTTTTTGGTGTGACTGTTCCTTTAAAGGTAATTCATCTCTTGTGGTCAGGCAACAGAAAGCAGAAGTGTTACACATTTACTGGTAACTAGTTTGCTGGTACATATTTAATACAGTCACTGGCCTTGGCTCATGTTACACCAGCTGGGTGACAACCCTAACTTAAAGGGATACTGTCATGGAAAAACAATTATTTTCCCCAAAACGCATCAGTTAATAGTGCTGCTCCGGTAGACTTCTGCACTGAAATCAATTTCTCAAAAAAGCAAACAGATTTTTTATATTCAATTTTGAAATCTGACATGGGGCTAGACATTTTGTCAATTTCCAAACTGTCCCTGGTCATGTGACTTGTGCCAACACTTTAGGAGGGAACTGCTTTTTGACAGGCTGTTATTTTTCCTTTTCAATGTAACTGAAGGAGTCACAGTGGGACGTGGGTTTTACTATTGAGTGCTGTTATTAGATCTACCAGGCAGCTGTTATCTTGTGTTAGAGATCTGTTATCTGGTTACCTTCTCATTGTTCTGTTGTTAGGCTGCTGGGTGGGGGGAAGGGAGGGGGTGATATCACTCCAACTTGCAGTACAGCAGTAAAGAGTGATTGAAGTTTATCATAGCACAAGTCACATGACTTGGGGCATCTGGCAAATTGACGACATGTCTAGCCCCATGTCAGATTTCAAAATGAAATATAAAAAAATAAAAGGAATGTTTACTCAGTAGCTCCCAGACCCCTATACGTCCTTTCCAATGGGCAGAAAATCCAAACCAGGTTCTCTTTAAAGGGGATTGCATCCAACACTTTCCCAGTTGCATAACTTTCCAAAGTCTCGTGTAAACACAGCACCACTTAATGCGTTTGCTTTGTGGCAATGCGCAGACTGGGATGGGAGCCAGTATTCTATCTGCTCAGCGAGGTATAGAGGAGTTTATAATGCTCACGACACATAATCGCTGCCTTTGTTCCTTGTATATTGAGCCCTTCCAAGAATAAGGCTCTATGTTAAAGGGATCCTGTCACGTGCTGCTCCAGTAGAATTCTGCACTGAAATCCAGTTCTCAAAAGAGCAAACAGATTTTTTTTATATTCAGTTTTGAAATCTGACATGGTGTTAGACATATTGTCAGTTTCCTAGCTGCCCCTGGTCATGTGACTTTTGCCTGCACTTTAGGATGGAACTACTTTCTGGCAGGCTTTTTCTCCTTTGCTGGGTCAGTCCATACAAGCACATTCGGGGAGATTTAGTCACCTTGCAACTAATCGCCTCTTCTTTGGGGGCGACTAATCTCCCCGAACCGCTTCCCTCTGTCTTGCACTTGCAGCATGACACACGCAAAGCTTTGTTTTCCAAAGTCGCTTGAAGTTTCCTCGTGAGGCAACTTCAGAAAACGAAGTGCCACGTGTGTCATGCCGCAGTCGACTTTTCATTGTAGCTGGCAGGGGGAAGGCTAGGCGACTAATCTCCCAGAATCGGCAGGTGTGGCTGAGCTCTTAATGTAACTGAATCAGTCTCAGTGGAACTTGGCTTTTTTATTGAGCTTTCACTTCAATAAACCCCGTGTCTGCCAATATCTGAATAAACTGTAACACTCTTAAAGGAAAACGACCCCCCAAAATGAATATTTAAGCAACAGATAGATTACATCATATTAAGTGGTGCATTAAAGAATCTTACCCACTTAGAATATATATTTATGTAAACATAAATACATCTCTTGCCTTTAGTCACCATTTTGTGATGGTCTGTGTGCTGCCTCAGAGATCACCTGACCAGAAATACTGCAGCTCTAACTGTAACAGGAAGAGATCACCTGACCAGAAATACTGCAGCTCCAACTGTAACAGGAAGTGTAGAAGCAAAAGACAGAACTGTTAATTGGCTCATGTGACCTAACTTGTTTGGTTTGTTTCTGTGCACCGTGAATCCTAGGCAGGGTTGCCATGTCTACTTTTCAAAACCAGCCAAATTCCACTACAAAACCAGCCCAAAACTAACCAAGAGGCACTTTAAAAGTAGCCCAAAAATATCACAATACAGTATGTGCAGTGAAACAAATGTAAAAAAATAAATGAATATTTGTGAAAATATGTCTTTATCAAATTTTCACTGTTTTGCAAATTTCTCCATAAAGCAAAATGGGACAGATTCACCCATCACCAGGGGCATAAATACAGAGGGGGGGCAGGAGGTATAGGGGCCCCATAAGGCCCTAATATACACACAATTTCAATAAATATTGATAAAACTGGTTAACCTCTTGACATTTTGTTGGCCAAGAGATTTTTGTCCCAAAATTATCTAAATTGTCGGAAAATGTGAAATGGGATGATGTGAAGGGAGACTGGGGTACAGAACCCAAAATCTGGTAACCCCTGACTTCTACACAAGTCAGCCCCATTGCATGCTGGGTATTGTAGTCTGATATAAAACTTGGCAGTTGGCAAACAAAAACTACTTTACCCAACATGCATTGGGAGATGCAGCCTAAATTAGGGCAAGAAAAAACTTTGGCTGGTTCCAAAGCACAAACCAGCCAAAGGCACAAAAAGTAGTTCAAATCCATTCCTTGGCTAGTTTGTTCTTTCAAAACTTTCCTGGGCCTTACTTATTTTTTTAAAATGGCAATTTTCTATTTAGGATTACCCAATGGCACATTCTACTGCAAAAGTGTATTATTATGAAAATGGTTTATTTACATGAAGCAGGGTTTTACATATGAGCTGTTTTATGCAATATCTGTTTATAGAGACCTACATTGTTCAGGAGTATCGTTTTCCTTTAATCTGCTAGGCTGATGCTGGGTGGGGCCAGGTGTACTCAAGAATATTAGTTTAACTATGGCAACAAGTTCCCTGATTTATGTCTGCCAACATTAGCAACTTTATGTGTGTTTTAACCCGTTTATTTCAACAGTCATATCTGTAATGATTTGATTTCACCCCTGAATTAAAAGGGGAACTCTACCCTAATGGGCACATTTACTAAAGCTGGCCATAGACGTAAAGATTTTTGAAAGATCCTATGATTATCGTGAGACCACAATTGTCTCAAAACGATCGTTGTAATGTCCGATGTGTCCATCAACTAAAAAGACCATTTCAGGCGATATTGCAGCAAAACTGAAGGATCACAGCCTGCTTGTACTGCAAACTATAGGTAGATTGCACGGAGACCGATAAAGATTTTCTAACCTGGCCGATCAATCATCAGACCGACGTCGGACGAAAAATCGTAAGATGAACGATCGTTTGTATCCTACTAACCGCACGATAATTTTACAGATTGGTCGGACTTCCCTAAAATCGGTCGTTTTGCAGGGAAAGATCGTTGCGTCTATGGGGAGCTTAAGGGTCGAAGTGAATTTTCGAATAAAATTCGAATTTTTAAAATCTGATTTCGAAGTAGTTTTGGGCTACTTTGATTATCGAATAGCCAAAAATTCGATTTGGATTGAAAACTTTCGAAAATTCAAATTTTAAAGTACCGTCTCTTTAAAAAAATTTGAATTTTACCATTCACCACCTTACACCTGCCGAATTGTCATTTTAGCCTATGGGGGACCTCCCATATGCCTTAACAGAGCTTTTTTCTAAGTTTTGGAAAATCTGAATCATTTTTTGAAAATCATTCGAATGGTTTGTCGCGATCAAACGATTCAAACGTTTTGAATTCGATCGAATAGGTCCGCTATTGATCGAATTCAAAATATCTGAATTGTTCGATCGCATAGTTCGAAAGGAACGATTCGAATGATTTTCAAGAAAAATTTTCGACCAATAGAAAATCTGCCCCTAAGAGTTTCTGCATAGGTAAAGAAAGCATTATTTTAAGCAATTTCTGATAAACAGTTATTATTCCTTTGCAGTGGTTTAAAAGTGATGTGTAAATGCTACTGAAATAATATATATAAAAAAAAAATTTAATTTTAGGCCATTCCCAATTGGCCCAGTTATTCCCCTGATCCTCCCCATATCCAGGATTCTCACTTAAGCCTCTACCCATTGGCAAGTCCACGAAATACAGATTTTTAGGAGTTCCCCATGCTGCTCATACTTTAACTCGTAATTCCCCGTGGGGATCATGTCTAGGCCAGGGCCCTTCAAGTTTTTCCCCTCATCCCACCAGCCCAGTGCGTCCCTGGTAGTGCTATGTAGGTGAGCCCTAAACCTGCAGGACCCACGACTTTGTGGGTTGCAGGTGGGTGCAGGCCGATTTTGGTCTTTAAGTGACAATTACAAAAACATCAGCATCATCACACTCAAGTTCTTTATCAGTCAACAGACCCCGGACCTTAGGACACTGCTTTGTAGTTAAAGGGAAAACATGTTTTTTTTTAAAAACACATCAGTTAATAGTGCTGCTCCAGTAGA